>BSBK01012483.1:0-107500 GCA_027943335.1 Chamaecyparis obtusa | reverse complement strand
GTCAAAACATTAAGTATTATAACCAAGCAGAGCACAAGGAAGAATGACAAGTGAACTGAGCACAATCTTGACCAAGCACATACACCAAGCTAGATGATTACCAAGAACACTGAGTACAGTTATAACTGAGGATTCATATTTATCAAGCATCATTATTTTACCAAGACAAGAATGCAGTTTATACTCAGTGATAGAAGAATGACATAGAATTTTGGAATAGCACAAAAAATAAGGCAAATAGTTTATATTGAGCTAGAAAATAGTTTACATAAATCATGGTAAATATTTATTGGAGTTGTTACTTTCTAACAATTGTGGTAGATAAAATATCTTAACAAGGTAGACCTAACGGTCTTTTGTAAATATCTTAACCGAGTGCACACTTAGTAGTGTTGCTTAAATCCTCTAGCAAGGTAGTTCTTAATAGGTCTTAAATTATGTCACTCCTAATAGGGTAAGATTATCAAAAGTGATCAAAATTGTAATCCCTAACAAGAAAAATTTATTATTGCAGTAGTGAAGGTTTGTGGGTGTCATTGTCACCATAGTTTTTACCTTCTGACAAGGGTTTCCGTGATACCAAAATACATGTCTCAAGTGTATAAATTTTCATAAATGTTTACATATTAGATTAGAAAGCATTTCATATTTCAGTTATGTTACAAATTAATAGAAATGATAATATGACTGTGGGTTAATGAAAGAGATCATCTTAAAGAAAAAGATCAAAAAGTTTTTAGGGTTATTGATTCACCCCTCCCCTCTCAGTAACTCACCTTTCCATAATCCCAACAATTGGTGTTAGAGATAGTTCTCTTACTTAATAATTTTAAACACTAAAGAGGAAAGATCCTTAGATATGAAAAGGTATAAGCTTAATAAGGCAATTAAAACATAGAAATTGGAGATGCAGATTCTC
The DNA here is from genome assembly GCA_027943335.1 of Chamaecyparis obtusa. Lineage (NCBI taxonomy): Eukaryota > Viridiplantae > Streptophyta > Pinopsida > Cupressales > Cupressaceae > Chamaecyparis > Chamaecyparis obtusa. Next base: position 106,581 of record BSBK01012483.1, on the reverse strand, counting down.
CTTGAACAACTTAAGGATGTCAAGGAAAAGCTGAGAGTCATTAAACAAGAGAAATGAATTATCATTTCAGAAAAATGATACTTAGTATCCGGAAGAAGAGATATAATAATTATCTGAAGGATCTAGAAGTATATCTGATGTATTTGAAGGAACTATCTTCGATCTATCTAAAAATAATCAACACCTCACCAAGCAACTAGAAGCACTAGAAATTGTACAAGAGACACAAATGGTAAGAATGATTGAAGTTATGAACAATACAAGACAAGATGAACAAGAATGGAACATGTCTATTGAAGAAAAAATAAAAATAACTGAAAAGTTGGAAGAGAAAGAATTATAAATACTAAGGTTGACCGAGCATCACTTTAAAATTGCAAATTAGATGGTTATCATAAGTCAAGAAGTCAACTGGGTGAGCAATGATCTTGCTAAAGAAATTGGAAGACATTGGTGAATTAAGGGAAGAGAATGAAAGATTGAAAAATGAATTGAAATTGCAACAACAACATAATGAAATGATAAAGAAAAATGAGAAAATTACCAAAAGGATGGATGAATTCTTAATGAGTGAGAGAATACTAGACAACACCACTGGACTAGGTTAGATCGAGCAAGGAGAGTCATCAAATGAAGTAGAGAAAAAGAATGCCTATGCAAATCCCAGTCCAAAGAAGCTCTCATGCTATCATTTTGGAAAGCTAAGTCACACAGAAAATGTTTGCAGAAGTAAAGCTAAAGGTACTCCTAGCACTATTCCTAAATTTGATGGTTATTTCTAAAATTGCAACAAGTATGGACATCAAGCATAAGAGTGTAGATCAAAGATAAACAAGTCACCTAAGAGGCATTACATGGAAATGCACTATCATACTTGCAACAATCATGGTCATATGTCACAAGAATGTAGGGAATAGATGAAACAAGTTTGGAAACTGAAGAGACAAAATGATACTTATCAACTAAGAAGACAAGGTAAATCTTACACTTGGGATTACAACACTTGGGTTAATTGTACACCATATGGAAGATATGGTCATATTTCTAAAAATTGTATGAGATTACACTAGAGAGGTATATCTAAAAATTGGACAAATTCTGGAATGGCATGTCTGCACTGTCACAAGGTCAGTCACTTAAGTAAAGATTGCAAAGATGGAGCACCAGAACTGAATGCTGATATGAATGAGAATAGAATTGATGAAATCAAAAGGTAGATGAGTCAAATGTGGAGAATATCAACATAAGATAATAGAGGAACAAGAACAACAGTCAGTGACACCTCATCCCTTGGATTAGGTGATTTCACCAATTCTACTTAAGTCTATCAAGTAAGTATGGGAGCTAAATTTTAATCAATTATATCTTACAATAGTTCCTTATATCTATTGCATGAATACCATATCTACATGAATTAAGATGAACTAGGTTTTTATATGTTATGAAATTGAAATGAGTATAGTCGATAAAATTTGAACAAGTAAGAAATTGTCAGTCAGTGAAAATGGTAAAGTTAATTGAGTTACATAGTCAACTGAGCATTGGTAGTGTTCGCTGAGCTTAAGTATCTAAAGGAGAAAACCAAGTGTATGATCATTAACTGATTTATGGTTGGTGAAGCATTTAAGGTAACATATTTATGCTAAAAAGGGTTTTTACGTATAAATACACGTAGATCCAACTCATTTTTCACATTGCATTCGAAGAGAGAACTAGGGAGAAAAAGAGAAAAGTTTGAGCAACCAAAAAATGATCTATTACAGTGATTTGAGGATTTTGCGGAGTGTTTGGAAGCTATTCAAGTATGTTTGAAATGAAACTAAGTTATTTGAACACAACTTTTACAAAGCCCTAATTTTCTATCAGTGATGCCATCTACTTTGAAAATCGTTCAATCAAAGGCTAATAAGGAGAAGAAAGTCACAATAATCAAGAGAGAAGCATATAAGGAACCGAACTACAAGATACATCCCGAGGTCACATCACAGATTGATGAAAAGGGTACATTTTCATCAATATCACCTAAGGTTTTATGGGTGAAGGATATTTAGTCATATATACACTGCAAAATTAGTAAGATTGATTTAGAGCTTCAATCCACCTATCAGGAGCTATGCACAGACATAGAATTGATTGATGAGCACAAACAAATGGAAATAAAAGGTTTGAGAAATGCACTTCATTTCCTGAAGGTATTTAAGACCGAGTGGATTAGGATTGTTTTGAGCAGAGTACACAACAGAACAATGTGGCTAGATGATCCGCCAAAGATCACCAGTGATGTGATTCACATGGTCACTAGATACCTAGTATGTGACAAGGCAAAATCCCTAAGGCACCCATTGAAGAGCGAGATCGAGAAGTTGACTAGAGCCAAATGAGATGACAACGGAATGAGGATCAACACCATTGATGATTCTGAGACTAGATTTGGAGCATATGTAATTTCTTACAAGGTATTTCAATTGAGTAGACCGAACAATGTTTCTTGCAGTGCTATTGATATTGCTTACAAAATTGTGAAGAAAGGTGTTCAACTTGACCTAGTTGAGTTGATGTTAAGGCAACTAGAGGAGAATATATGAACAATTTGAGTTGAAAAATATAACACCTGCAAGTTTGGATCCCTATTGGTATGTATCTTTTTCTATTTGGGTAAAATCACAATAAGTTGTCACCCTTTTACAAAGGAAAAGGCTAACAAAATCAAAGTAGTTCAATTTCAATAGTATAAAAATGACATTTATGTTTGGAATTTGAAGATTATGTAAACTAATTAAATGTGATAAAATGGATGAAGTTTATGATTAATATTTTTACGAATTTTTTTGAATAAGAATTTATATATTTTTTTTAATTTTTAAAGATAATTTTTCAGTTGCTGAAAAAAGATGAAAAATTAGGGGTCTAGTTCCCACCAAAAAATTATATGTAAATAAACATTTTTTCTCCAAATTTCAAAATTTGTCATAAATGACATATATAGCTAGTGCATGAAGAAATAAAAATTGGTTTGTGACCTATATTTTCTTTTTTATAACAATTCAAATTCTAACTCACTAAAATCGATAGTTTTCATCTCACAACGTATTTTTCATAACAAATATATCCCAATAAAAAAAAGAAATATATATTCTTGAAGAGGACTCTCTCCTCTACTGCACCATGTGTTTTTCAAATTTATTTAATACGATTTACTATTTTTTTCTTTCTTCGAATCAAGATCTCCTTGACTATTAAAATACCTACTCGCAATATTTTTTAATTACAATAAACTATGTCTAATTAAAACACTATAAGATATATATGAGGATATTCCTAACTCTGATCTCTACAAAAGGGTTTTTAAAAAAAAAATTTAAGATATCATTAAAAAGATTAGGAGTTATTGAAAATCCACTTTTTTGAAATAATTTTATTTTTATGGTAATTGGATCCAAAGTGGTATAAAACATGCATTTAATAGACATTTCCAATTCGAAATGTTAAATAACTTATCTAACTTAGCTATAATGAATCTAGCTAGACCATATGTTTGACCAAAATAAATTTTTAGTTAGAAATACTAAAATTTAGTTGTGCTGATAAGTTAGCTTGAAAGGTGACACCTTATTGTGCTTTTACCCACTTGTAGAACTCATTTCCATCAATCAGTGATGTACAATGGGTTGTAAATAAACTATTCATCATTCAAATTGGTGATTTCATAAGTAGTTTGGGCAATAATTTTGAGCCAGTCATGGATGACTATTTTGGAAAATTTAAGGATAGAATGCACAAAAGGAGCAGAATTCCTGTACAGTTAGAGGAGAAGTACAAAGATGAATTTGTTTTCCTAGTGGACACTCACTCCACACTAATATAGTCAATTAAACCAAGGACTACATGACTTCCACCAATGGACTATGAAAAAGACATTAACTCAGCTACTAGGTCAATAAAGTGATGAAGGAGCATCCTAGGTGTAAGAGCAATCTTGCATCACCCGAAAATATTTCTGGTTTCTTTTCAATAAGGGCTATCTTGTGCAGAGCTGCTATTTTTGGAAAGTTACTATTTTTAGTAAGTTTTCCGTTCAAGCTTAGAATGTTCTATTTTCTTTCCTAGAGGTTCATTTTGATCATATCAGTCTCCTAGTAAAGTTTCATTGCCAGATCAAGTTTAGTTTTGAAGATATTGAAAATTTTCGGTATTGGCAGTAGGGTATAGAAACTTTGAACTCAATTTGGAAGGATTTAGAGGTCCCAGATGAGATCAAAACTTTGGCTAAATGAAGCTTTCTTGGTTTTAGTGTTGTAGAGCACTTTGTGCCCTTTCTGAAATGGGGTCATAATAGTCAATCGGGTCAACGGGTGATGACTTATGGTCTTCGGAAGTTGGATCACCTGAAATAGCAGACAATATTTTTTCTTCAAAATTTATGTTTGGGTTTCAAAAGTTGTTTTGAGCTGACTATGATGTAATAAAATTAAAAATAAAATAATTCTAAGTTTGGTCGGCCTTAAGAGGCTAAATTATTGGAACCTTGGTAGGTGGTGGAAAATTGCCTATATAAGGAAGACCTATAGTGTTGTCTAGGGTAGTTCAGAGCAGTTTAGAGTAGTTTTGGGTAATAATTTGAGGCTTTGTCCTACATAATATTGTAAGGGAAATGCCCATGTGGCTTTGCATATTGTAATTCTGAAATTTGTAATTTTACATTTGTGGAGATAATAAGAAGCTCCCATTTTCCGTTCTTGCAAATTGTTGTTGTTTCTCTATTTCGGTTATGTGTTTGTCATATTAAGGGGAGTAACCTTAAACATAAAGGCACTTCTTACATAGCCTAAGGATAAAAGTGCAATGAAGTTTGGCACTTATGAAGAAGAAAATAAAAGAATTAAAATGGACTTAGTTGTAGTTAAAATTGGAAGAAGAAAAAAGAAAATGATAGACACTCTAGAAAACCAATTTGGAGAGGAAGAAGTAGAGAAATCGGTTGAAGAGGAAACTGAGGAACAAAAACTAATCGATAATAGTGAAGATGAAGAAGAGACCAAGACAGAAAAGGAAATACATGAAGAGCCAGTAAAGGAAATGAAAGGAAACAGGAAACAAGTTGATACTCCTACAAGACCAAGGAAAAGGTCATGTGTTGGTGTTCTTTTTCCCCAAAGGTCAGCTTGGCATTAGGATTGACAGGGCTAGTGTCACATTCACTAAACACTCCAAAACTGACAGGGAAAAGGGCCAACTGACAAGGATCAAAGAGAGATCCTTCTACACATTGAGCTCCACATCACTCAGGCGGGTATACCTCATCTGCACACACATATCAACTTGTGTCACACTACAGGCCTACAGGTAACTGACTGTGGAATGGTTCTCAAACCCTTATAGGTATCTTGTACCTCAAATGAAGCTAATATCTCATGCAATAGCCCTACTTGCATGGATTGAGTATGAAAACCAAAGACCTACACTAACAACATGAAAGGGAAAAGGTGAAACTGAATGGAAATGATTTGAAAGGATTGAAAGGACCCCTGAGATGCCCTAAGTCTCTGATAGACCAGTGCCTTATCCAATGGGCCACAGAGTCAAATATCGTATTGCAAGGGACAGCTATGAAACAAGAAAATAATATACCCAATGTGTTGATGCCTTACATCAATCACACACCATGACCAAACCTCAACTTAGCACCCACCTGTGTATTCAAATATGTTATTACCCATCAAAGGATTTTGACCCTCCCCTTAGAAGAGACTTATGTATAGACAATACATTAACCAACATCCACTAGAAGACAAGCATGACCTATCCTTGATATTTCAGCCCATACATACATGAACACTAACCCTGAACTAGTTATCTTTGCAAAGACAACTCCACTTGCAAACACATAGGCAATACAAGCAGACAAATCAAACACCCTTGATGTATGATCAATGAATTCAGAATTCAAATGGAGATAGCTTGGTAATAGTAAGAATATATTAAAATCTCATACATAAGACAAGTCACTTACAATATGTATTGTATTCTCGGAACCAACAAGAGAAAGAGGAACACTCTATATGCAGAGAGAAGGAGAAAATTGTAGGACATAACCCTTCACTAGAACTGACAAAATTTAGAACCCCTACATAGTAAAAAAATTGACTACTTATACCACTGGTTACCTTGGAATGCTAAACCAGTAGGATGCAACAAGCTACAGGAAACCAGCATTGGGATTTCACCCACCAAAATAATCAAATCATAATTCAAAACAATTTATCACAATTTGGAGGGGAAAACACTGAACCCTGCAAGCAATTAACACTTGATCTTCAATCATGAAAGAATCTCTGAAAGGCACCGAAGATCAATCAAAATATGCAAAACTCAATTGGAAGTGACCATGCAACTACCTTTGGTACATTTCATTTACTCCCCTACGGCAAGACACTCCTCTTCTACAATCATCTCACACTTTGGAGCACAGTGGAAATAGCAAACCAATCGCTTCTCACCAAACAGGGTCATTTTTGCATTGAATTTCATAAAAATGGTACCCTCTGTCGCTAGAAACACTAGAAATTCAAAATTGAAATCAAATGGCTACTTTTCATTTCACGGGCTTATGTTCCTCAACTATTTTCCCCTACTCATGCAATCGTGCGGTCACCAACTTAACCGCCACATGAATTCTAGCTTCATATTATGTATGGTCGCATGATCACAAGGCACCAAACTAACCTTTGTGATCATGCGACCGCAATCTCCTAGTCACGATCAACGGTCACAAACCCCACTAAAAAATATTTGGCCACCTCATAAATCACTCAGTGACTGAAAAACTAAGCATGTCAGCCGCACGGCACCATTGACCCACCCTACTCCGCAACAGAGCCATTATAACAGTTCTCACATGATCGCATAGCCAAGAAATAGGCTATGTGAACATGCAACAAGCCTTCACATTAGCACCATGTCACCAAAAACACCGGCCCCACTTTATTTGGCAAACTAGCGATCGAAGAACTTTCATGAGTTCGCGAGATGCTAGCCACCATCGCTAAAAAACTTAGCGATCACGCGACTACTATTCGCTGAATCGCCAAACAAACTAGCGAATCACCTTTTTACTATTTGAACATGCGAACACATTGAATTTTTTCAACACCGCCAGATATTTATCCACTCTGCCATACCTCAGATCCAACCTGGGTCCACTTGATGCCACCTATCATATCACCATTCGCTGCAATCGCCGAGTCACCTGACACAGGACCCACCACCCGGAAAAGCCTTACCTTTCAGGAAGATTGGATGGTGGGTGCATGATCACATGGGGAGAGAATATTCCATGCGATCACATGCTGACCGTAGATCTCATCTGCATTGTTACTCCGCTTTGAGAAATACCAAGCCCAATAACTAACTGCCAAGCATTCAGTGACTACGTGACAAACTATTTGCCAAGTCATTGAATGTTAGCTGATAACTACCAAACAGTCAGAGATCACATGACAACATAGTCGTTAGGTCACCAAATAAGAGATGTAACTATTGGCATTAAACAGAATTGCCACTAGTGACAACACTTATTTGCATTCTGGGTGCAAACCGAGCAGATAGTGCAAACCGAGTAGACAGTGCAAACTGAGCAGACAGTGCAAACCGAGCAGGACAATGTAAACCGAGTAACATCATGTCTACCAAGTCACCAATATTTACCAAGTTCAAAACCTATTGAGTGGTCAGTATGAACTGTGCCTTCACTTCTACCGAGTGCATGATGATGCTGAGTAATGCAGTGGACACCGAGTATCAGAAAGTCACCGAGTTAGTTTGCAGGAACCGTGTAACCATACTTGGGCCGACTTAGTAGCACTTATGTTTATTTGTCAAGCCGACTTTGTAATTGTAATTGTAATTAATTGTTTAAGACTTGTATATAAACAATGTTGTAAAAATGTCAAGAAGAATGTAGTAAGCAAGCATGTGAAAAAGAAAGAAAGGCAGAGATAAGCGAATTACAAAGGGCTTCAGCAGTATAAGGAACAGCAAAGACAAATTCATCACAGAAGGTGATCAGTACATCAGCGAATCTCAATCAGCAATCCAGTTGCAAAGCAAGAGATCTACTGTTTCATCCTAACAGGTGAATCACTACTAAATCCTTTAACCGGGTAGACTTAACAGTCTTTTGTAAAATCTCTTTACCGAGTGCATACTTCATTGTATGTTTGTAAATCCTTTAACAGGGTGGATTTAACAATCCTTATTGCTCCTAACAGGGCAGATCATCAAAAGTGATCAAATTGTAAGCCTTAACCGGCCAACTTTATTCTGCAGTATTAAAGCTTTGTGGGTTTCATCCCCACCCCAGTTTTACTTTCTTTTTGGAAGGTTTCTGGGTAACCAAATCTATGTGTCATTATTGTGAATTCTTTTAAGTTTCATGCTTTCTGTATGCAAAGGTTAAAGTAAATTACATGTTAATTCATCTGTAATTGAAAGAAAATTTGGAGTTACTGATTCACCCCTCCCCTCTCAGTAACTTGGTTAATTCCTGAATATTTCCAACAATTGGTATCAGAGCAGCATTGGTTCTCAAGACAAAGCTGAACTAGCTTGAGCAAAGATCCAGGACAATGGAGGTATTCAAACTGAACAAGGTGATTGAAAATGAAAAGCTAGATCTGGAAATGGCCATAGCTAAATTCAAAGAAGCAAAAGAACATCTTTCCCAATCCCTAAGAAGAAGGAAGGAACTTGCAAATCAGATGAATGATCAGAATTACATTGAAGAAAAGATTGAAGATCTTTTTCTCTCAAATAACTCAGATGAAGCAAACAATGCTGTCAAAGAACTCCTAGAAAAGAATGGGTCTCTGCAGGAAGAAGTGAGAAAATTAAAAAGAGAACAAGAGCTACACTCTACAAGATTCTATGAGATCTTGGAACAAAGAAACAAGTTGAAAGATGAATTAGATGGAAGGAACATTGAAGTCCAAAATAAAACCCTTCAGCTAGAAAACCTAATTGATCAGATCTCTCATACAAATGAGGAAATTCTGAATCTAAGATCAGAAATAGAAAGCACAAGAGAAGAACTAAGATCTGAAAAGGAAATCAATCTAAGATTGGTGGATGACCTAAATGCTAAAAAACAAATCAATGAAGGAATGCTAAAAAGCCAAGAAGACTTGAATCAGCTGTATGAGCGAAATCTTCATAGGCAAAAAGGAAAAGCAGGACTTGGATACAAAGGAGAAGGTGAATCTTCTAAGCAAGGTACTCAAAGGAATCAGAAACCTACTTGTAATCACTGTGGTAAAATAGGACATACTTCAAATAAATGTTGGAACAATGAAAAAGTAGAATTCAATGGAAAATGTTACAGCTACAATCAACATGGTCACAAAGCAAATGAATGCAGGGAAAAACCAAGATTCAGAGGTAATTGTCACAAATGCAAAAAACAAGGTCACAAGGCATCCGAGTGCAGATCCAAAATATTCAATCCAGCAGAACAAATTATGAAAGAAATGTTTGGATGGGACTACAACACCTGGTGTAGATGTCATTAGTGTGGAGAATATGGACACATTGGCATGAATTGCATAAAACATCATCTAAGGAAAAGAGATACTACTGTAAGATGCTTCAAATGCACTAAACTCGGTCACATAGCCAGAAACTGCATGAATGCTAGTGAAGTTGAAGATGGAAAGAAGAATGAAGCAACTAACGTTAGGAAATAGGTGAGACAAAAATGGATTCCTAAATCTACCGAGCAAACCAGTCCAAGTAATGGAATGGGTGGCTCTACCGACTCAAACTAAATTTCCAAGAAAGCACTGGAACTGTATTCTCATAAACCAATCTCAAGCAGTTCCAGAACCGAATTTAAAAAAAAAAATCTAAATCAGCATGCAAGATGCAGTAAGATCACAGGAAGGTCGGTATCAGTCTTTACCGAGCAAGGTCGGTACCAGTCTTTACCGAGCGAGGTCGGAGCTATATGAATTCTCGAGTTCACCGAGTTGCGAAGTCTTTACCAAGCAATTAATTCTTAGTGGGTGACAGTCTGTCAGAATTCATACCCTAATTTGTACTGAGCATTAATGACAGAGTTGTAAACAAAAGGCAAGTAATCGAACTCATTCTTCATCGCGAACCTTTAGCACTTTGAGAGCAAAAAATTTCAAGAGCAACCTAGTGATTCAACACTTTTGCGAAAGGAATTTTCTGTGAGCTACCATGGCATCATCCAGCACCTCAGCGAAGAAAGGATCTGATATGTTAGTCCAAGGGGAATGGAAAGCACCAGATTTCAAGATCATGCCCGCAATTGCAGCAGCCCTAGATCCGAACGGAGTTCAATCTCAGATTCCTCCTAAGGTACTACTTATTAACGATATTCGCAATCATTTCAACTATTCAATTCATGAAATGGGGAACCTAGAACTAGATACTGTGCGTGAAGAACTATGTGTGGATGGTATTCTAAAACCCGAGCACAAACATCTGAAAGATAAAGGTTTAGTTCACATTGCACATCTACCTTGAAACTTTCGAGATAAATGGGTTAGATACATTCTCAGCCGTGTACATGATGGCAAGATTTGGCTTGAACAACCCATAGAGATCACAAAGAAGATGATTCATCAAATCACCGGTCTTCCCATGTTGAACAAATCAAAAACTACCAAAACCCTAGGTCGGACGGAACTAGAGAAGAAAACCCTAGCCGAGTGGGACGGTAGAGGCATGAAAGTTAGCAGCATTACCGATGCTGAACTGAAGTTTGGTACACACATTATTGCCCATAAGATATACAGTTCTAGTCGACAGAATAGTGTCTTCTGTGAAGCTATTGACCTAGCATACAAAGTGGTCAAGAACAACTTAACATTTGACCTAGCAGACTTATTGTTAAAGCAGTTTAACAAAAACATGGAAAGCATTCAAACTTCCAAAAACAATCCATGTAAGTTTGGATCCTTATTGGTCTGTTTATTCTTCTATGTTCAGAAATTCTTCCCTTCTAAAGGAAAAGTTGTATGGAGAAAAGATGTGCCAGCCCTTTATGAAATAAATGAATACATCTCAGAAATGGGTGAAAATTTTGAAAGCATCATGGATAATTATTTTGAGTCTTTCAAAGAGAAAATGAATGACAGATTCTGGATTCCACAGAAGTTGGTGGAAGATTACAAGGATGACATTTGTTTTATGGTGGATTGTGACAATGTATATATTCAAGCAGCTAAACTGAGGACTATATATGTAAAACCTCTTCCTTATGAGGTAAATATTGATGAAACCAAGAATATCATTGAAGCTCTTCTTAATCAGCCTGTCAATCCCAAAGCTCCATATTTTGGAACATATGATGAAGCTAAGGTGAGAATTGAACTAAGCATAAAGCTTCCACAAGCGGTAAACAAAGGAAAGAAGAGGATAGACAAAATACAAATGATAACCGAGGACAAAGAAGAAAAAGATGAAGAAGAAGAGGAAAAGGATGAGAAAATAGAGGAACCAGAACCTGCAAAGAAGAAAGGAAAGGTATTCATCACTAAGGCACCTAAGCCTCCCAATGCTGTATTTACAAGGAGAAGTACAAGAGACAAGGCAGACAAGGCAGATAAAGACATAGTATTCAAAAGGGCTCCTCTAAACTTTCAAGAAAAGATCAAACTCTTTAGAGACGGATCAGGATCTGGAGTAAGTAACATAAAATCTTTTAAATATGAAACCAGATCGGAAATAGAACAGAAGGAAATAGAAGATGTTGTTATTGAAAAGATGGGATAGTGGAAATACTCTCCTGAAGAAATAGCCCCACAGGTTCCAGCAGCTCTACTAAATCCAATAAAAATGAGATGGAGCAATGCAAAGCAAAATGTGATAGACATATTTGATCAAACCCTAAGACAGTTAATGCCGAGCTTGAAAAATGATGAAGTAAAGAAGGCATTAAAAGAAAATGAAAATAAGATGACATTAAAGTTCAATACTTGTTTGATTCTGATCAACAATATTGAATCGGTTGTGAAGGTTGCAAATGCTACATGGAAGAACATATACCACCTTCACCAACCGAGTATTGAAACAGTCATAATAAAAGACATTGAAGATGACAGTGATGAACAAGAAGAAGCCACTGAGGTAGATGATACTGTGAGGATAGCAGCAGAAGTCATTGCATCACTTCCTACCTCTCCAGTAAAAGTTTCTACATCCAGCCCGGAGACACCTTCAAGCATGGTTGTGACAACTTCAACATTTGTCCAACCATCTATTGCAACAACAGAAGCAACTACCATTTCTTCTACCGAGTTGCAGTCTCCCTCATCATCAAGTTTTCCAGCAGTAAGTTTTCCAATTTTTGAATCTACAAGTGTAAATATTTTAAGCTCTCCAGTAGACAGTGTGCTAGTCTCTATAGCCAGCCTTACTATATCTATTGTCACTACTACTAAGGCATTAAGTATAGATAAGCCTAAGGCTCTACCGAGTATAAAATTTTTGGGTAAAAATATAGTAGAGGATATAGACCTAGATGAAGAGATAGAGATTCCAACATTAGATTTTGCAAATCTATCAGCGGACCAAATGCAAAATATAGGTGAGATTCTCCAAAGGAAAGCAAAACAAAAGAAGCTTAAAGAGGAGAGAGACAAGGAATATCAAATCATCAAGGATGCTAAGGACATTTTGTCTGATGCATTAGGTATTAAAGTAGACTCCTCCCAACATGTTTTGCTACAATTAGTAGAAGCAGTTAATAAATACAATGAGGATTCATCTGGGATAGAAAATTTAGTTGAAAGAGCCGAGAAGAGATTCAACAATAAAGTGCTTGAGCACATTGCTCAACACATAGCTATTAACCAAGTAGAATTGTCTTCAGTTTTGTCAAACATTGAATCTACCTATTCGAATGCTACCTCTCTTTTGGTCAGATTGTGCAATATTGCCGAGTTCACAAAGGATGTTAAGGATAAAATGAATAAAATAGATGAGGATATGAAGATTAGCATACAGAAGCTACAACTTGAACCAAGTTCAAGCTCTGCTCATCACACAAAAATCTCATACCTATCAAATATGCAGTCAGATCTACTGAAAGAAGACACAAGGATCTGGCCCAAACTGCTAGACATCCAACACATGATCCTTCCCATCATGAATACAATGTATAAGCACATTGAACATTCCAAAACATTGATTCATGATAATCAGTTCTCTATCGCAGATCACATGATTGAACTCTCTGCAGAAGTCCAAATTGCAATCCAAACATGCAAGATTCTACAAGAAAGTTGGGACAGAACCCTGGCACTAATAATGAAGGTACATTCTAATTTTCTATCAAATTTTGGATTCTCTCTGTAAATAACTTGTATATACACCTTTGGCATTATTGTCAAAAAGGGGGAGATATGTATAGAGGGAGATATATGTATAGAAGAAGATTTGTATAGAAAAATTTAGCACATTGAAAGGGGGAGACAATGTATAAAGCCCTATAACAAAGACAAATTTTAAAAAATCAAAATAAAACTCAGCATGATTCATGTATATAAGTTTTGGCCAATAAGTGTTTTTGTCACTAATGCCAAAGGGGGAGATTGTTAGCATTAAATAGAATTGCCACAAGTGACAACACTTATTTGCATTCTGGGTGCAAATTGAGCAGACAGTGCAAACCGAGCAGATAGTGCAAACCGAGTAGGACAGTGTAAACCGAGTAACATCATGTCTACCGAGTCACCAGTATTTACCGAGTTCAAAACCTACTGAGTGGTCAGTATGAACCGTGCCTTCACTTCTACCGAGTGCATGACGATGCCGAGTAATGCAGTGAACGCTGAGTATCAAAAAGTCACCGAGTTAGTTTGCAGGAACCGTGTAACCATACTTGGGCTGACTTAGTAGCACTTATGTTTATTTGTCAAGCCGACTTTGTAATTGTAATTGTAATTAATTGTTTAAGACTTGTATATAAACAATGTTGTAAAAATGTCAAGAAGAATGTAGTAAGCAAGCATGTGAAAAAGAAAGAAAGGTAGAGATAAGCGAATTACAAAGGGCTTCAGCAGTATAAGGAATAGCAAAGACAAATTCATCACAGAAGGTGATCAGTAGATCAGCGAATCTCAATCAGCAATCCAGTTGCAAAGCAAGAGATCTACTGTTTCATCCTAACAGGTGAATCACTACTAAATCCTTTAACCGGGTAGACTTAACAGTCTTTTGTAAAATCTCTTTACCGAGTGCATACTTCATTATATGTTTGTAAATCCTTTAACAGGGTGGATTTAACAATCCTTATTGCTCCTAACAGGGCAGATCATCAAAAGTGATCAAATTGTAAGCCTTAACCGGCCAACTTTATTCTGCAGTATTAAAGCTTTGTGGGTTTCATCCCCACCCCAGTTTTACTTTCTTTTTGGAAGGTTTCTGGGTAACCAAATCTATGTGTCATTATTGTGAATTCTTTTAAGTTTCATGCTTTCTGTATGCAAAGGTTAAAGTAAATTACATGTTAATTCATCTGTAATTGAAAGAAAATTTGGAGTTACTGATTCACCCCTCCCCTCTCAGTAACTCGGTTAATTCCTGAATATTTCCAACAGTAACCACCAGGAGATCTGGAGAATCAGTGACATACCCGAGCAAGGATTGGGCCCCACCATCCATTGTACCTACGTAGTTAGGACCAAGGTCGAAAACACACAGAGTTCCCATGTAGACCCAAAGGTAAGCACACAAGAGTTGGAAGGCACAAGGTTGAAAACAATGAAGGTTTTCAAAAATATCGAAAACATCATGGATTTTTAGAAACACTGTGGGTTTTCGACACTATGGTAGATTTTAAAGATATTTTCCTACAGACCTTAGAATTTGAATAACTTTCTGGATTTGGTGATTTAGCGCGTGCAATTTGGACTGGAGCAAGGTGAAAACATGAAGCACATAGGGCTAAGGGCACCTCAAGAAAACTTTGCAAGAAAATAGGCCATTTTCATAAGATTTTGCAATGATAGGAAAATGGACTAATAGTGGCTCTGGTTGGGGACACATGGCTCTTGCAGGCATGGCAAGGATTCAGATCTCTGGGAGAAGCAGACCACCCACTGGAAAAACACAGAGACCTCAAAAAATGCAGGGAATAGGAAGGAAAAACACACAACAGAAAAGGGAAAGATATTTACAGACATTTACAAGATTTACAACTTTACAAATTTACTTGATGGCCCCAGGCCACTAAAAGAAAATCATAGACCCTCCTGCATCAAAAATCTGGTTTTCATCCACATATGCAACCAGCCACCTAAAAATTTCATGACCACCTTGCTACAAGCATATGTGAATAACCATGGGCTGAAAAATGAAACTATAATGATAACTGCCCATGTCTTTCCAGTCACAACGACCGTATTCACTCTCATATTCATATTCCAAGAAGTAGGGAACATCATCTACTTCTTTTTTGTGGCTAGAAATAGAATTTTGATCTTGTAATGCATCAAAAAATAGAACATATTGACTGTCATGCATTACCATAAAATTACATGGCTGAGAAGGAATTAGATCCTCTGATTTTCCTTCATGTGTTGCCTCAACCACTGAGCAACTTGGTTCCTCCATCATGTCTTCATGAATTGGATCATGAACCAAGTGAAGGTCTTCTTTAAAGCTTCTATGATAGGAGAACACTGCATCATCATTTTCACCAAAAGAATTTATGTCCCAACTGTTGAAGACTAGGTCCTCAACACTGTCACATTCAGTATCATACTTGGCAAAAGAAGGAAAGGGATATGAAGAAGGAACTTGTTCATCATTGCAATCTTGATGATAGGAAAACACACTATCATGTCCTTCTACCTCTTCTTCTGCAGGGTCATTACATGAGGGGAGATCTTGTATACATGGGTCTTCATGGTCAATTTGAACACTGGCCTCGTTATCAGTGTCAAAGACTATATCACAGGGGAGCTGCAAATCAAAGCCCACCCAAGATGCATACCTTTGGAATTCATCAGCCAAGAGTGTTGAAATCATTTCACTACTTAGTGGACTTTGAGCTTCATTTTCTTCTTCATTAGCTACATCCCTATCATTGCAAACATCATTCTTATCCAAGACAAGAATGGAGACATCTGGCCTTAAGTCATCTTGTGTGAATAAATCAATGTAGGAATTATCATCTGCATTATATCCAATATTCTACCCTTCACACAGAACATCATCAAATTAGGACAAGAAGCAAGAATCCTGACATTGGACAGAAGAACAATCTGTAGACAAAAAGGAAACATTGCCATCCTCAGATTCATCTTCAACATCCTCATATGCACTGATCTCATAATCAGCTTCATAGTCAACACTCTCTACATAGTGAGAATCAACATCAGAAACACTTGCCTCCTCATGAACATCATCAGGAGCCACCACTCTTAGCAATCTTATGTCCTCTGCTAACTACTAGTTCACCATTTTCAACCTCACTAATTCCTTCTTGAGAGCAGTAACTTTATCAAAATGCTCAACAAACTTAGCTCTCAACACATCCCAAGAAGGGATTGAAAATGAGAGCAAGGACAAGAACCACTTCCTTGCACCATCAAAAAATATGTGCACAAATAACCTCATGGTAATATGTTCATGTTCAACATCCATATCTCCAAAAATACCCATGACAACATCAACATGCTAGCTTGCAGAAACAGATCCACCAACCATGAATCTTGGCAAGCACTTCCCATCCTCAGCAAAGAACTCATTAGGGGCACATTCAATGCCATCAAAACAAAAGGGGCTATATTCCTCCATGAGGAACTACCCACAAACACTCATCCCTTTACAATAGTGCTAGACACTTGATAGGGAAACATTTTCAAGAAAAGAATACCTAGAAATTTTGTAGCTTAAAACCTATTGACTAGAAAGCAAGGTAGATCCAGAGCTCACCATGAAGCTCCATCAGATATCTTTGTCATGCAGAGTCACCACCTCCTTGAGAGGAAAATAATTTATTGTTTCTTCTTCCAACCAAAACAAAACTACACCAAGTAACATGCACTATTTATTAGAAGGAACACTGATCAAATAGAGACAAATCAGAGCCACCACTCACAACTAGGTGAGAAAATATCAGCAAATGCTTTGTTTTTATATTTGACTCTATGATCTTTTAACTAGACTTTGGGATGATCCAGCCAAGCAAAAAAACTTGCTATCTTTTACTTCTTCCCCAGCAGAGTCGCCATCTTGTTGGTGTTCTTTTTCCCTAAAGGTCAGCCTGGCATTAGGATTGATAGGGCTAGTGTCACATTCACTCAACACTCCAAAATTGATAGGAAAAAGGGCCAACTGACAAGGATCAAAGAGAGATCCTTCTACACTTTGAGCTCCACATCACTCAGGTGGGTATACCTCATCTGCGCACACATATCAACTTGTGTCACACTATAGGCCTGCAGGTAACTGACTATGGAATGGTTCTCAAACCCTTATAGGTATCTTGTACCTCAAATGAAACTAATATCTCATGCAATAGCCCTACTTCCATGGATTGAGTATGAAAACCAGAGACCTACACTAACAACATGAAAGGTAAAAGGTGAAACTGAATGGAAATGATTTGAAAGGATTGAAAGGACCCCTGAGATGCCCTAAGTCTCTGATAGACCACTGCCTTATCCAATGGGCCACAGAGTCAAATATAGTATTGCAAGGGATAGCTATGAAACAAGAAAATAATATACCCAATGTGTTGATGCCTTACATCAATCACACACCATGACCAAACCTCAACTTAGCACCCACCTGTGTATTCAAATATGTTATTAACCATCAAAAGATTTTGACCCTCCCCTTAGAAGAGACCTATGAATAGAAAATATATTAACCAGCA
Source organism: Chamaecyparis obtusa (assembly GCA_027943335.1). Lineage (NCBI taxonomy): Eukaryota > Viridiplantae > Streptophyta > Pinopsida > Cupressales > Cupressaceae > Chamaecyparis > Chamaecyparis obtusa. Next base: position 88,670 of record BSBK01012483.1, on the reverse strand, counting down.
TCCACTGGAAGACAAGCATGACCTATCCTTGATATTTTAGCCCATACATACATGAACACTAACCCTGAACTAGTTATCTCTGCAAAGACAACTCCACTTGCAAACACATAGGCAATACAAGCAAACAAATCAAACACCCTTGATGTATGATCAATGAATTCAGAATTAAAATGGAGATAGCTTGGTAACAATAAGAATATATTAAAATCTCATACATAAGACAAGTCACTTACAATATGTATTCTATTATCGGAACCAACAAGAGAAAGAGGAACACTCTATATACAGAGAGAAGGAGAAAACTGCAAGACAAAACCCTTCACTAGAACTGACAAAATTCAGAACCCCTACACTGTCAAAAAATTGACTACTTATACCACTGGTTACCTTGGAATCCTAAACCAATAGGATGCAACAAGCTATGGGTAACTAGGGTTAGGATTTCACCCACCAAAACAATCAAATCATAATTCAAAATAGTTTATCACAATTCAGAGGGGAAAACACTGAACCCTGCAAGCAATTAACACTTGATCTTCAGTCATGATAGAATCTCAGAAAGGCACCGAAGATCAATCAAAATCTATAAAACTCAACTGGAAGTGACCCCGCAACTACCTTTGGTACATTTAATTTACTCCCCTACGGCAAGACACTCCTCTTCTGCAATCATCTCACACCTTGGAGCACACTGGAAATAGCAAACCAATCGCTTCTCACCAAACAGTGTCGTTTCTGCATTGAATTTCATAAAAATGGTACCCTTTGTCACTGGAAACACTAGAAATTCAAAATTGAAATCAAAAAGCTACTTTGCATTTTGTGGGCTTATGTTCCTCAACTGTTTGCCCCTAGTCACGCAATCACGCAGTCACCAACTTAACCACCACAGGAATTCTGGCTTCATATTATGCATGGTCGCATGATCGCATGGCACCAAACTAACCTTTGCGATCATGCGACCGTAGTCTCCTAGCCACAGTCAAAGGTCACAAACCCTGCTGAAAAATCTTTGGCCACCTCATAAATCCCTCGGCGAATGAAAAACTAAGCATGTTAGCCATACAACACCATTGACCCACCCTACTCTGCAACAGAGCCATTATAATAGTTGTCGCATGATCGCATAGCCAGGAAATGGGCTATACGAACATGCAACAAGACTTCATGTCAGAACCATGTCACCAAAAACACTAGCCCCACTTTATCTGGTGAGCTGGTGATCGGAGAACTTTCACCAGTTCATGAGACACTGCCCACCATCGCTAAAAAACTTTGCGATCACACGACCACTGTTCGTTGAATCACCAAAAAAACTAGCGAGTCACCTATTTACTATGTGAACATGTGAACACATTGAATTTTGTCGGCACCGCCAGATCTTTATCCACTCCGCCAAACCTCAGACCCCACCTGGGTCCGCTTGATGCCACCTGTCATATCACCATTCGCTGCAATCGCCGAGTCACCTAACACAGGACCCACCACCCGAAAAAGTCTTACCTTTTGGGAAGATTGGATGGTGGGTATATGATCGCATGGGGAGAGAATATTCTATGCAATCACACACCAATCGTAGATCTCATCTGCATTGTTACTCCTCTTTGAGAAATACCGGGCCCAACAACTAACTACCAAGCATTCAGTGACTACGTGACAAACTATTCACCAAGCTATTGAATGTTAGCTGATAACCGCCAAACACTCAAAGATCACGTGAAAATATAGTTGCCATGTCACCGAATAAGAGATGTAACCACCAGGAGATCTAGAGAATCAGTGACATAGCTGAGCAAGGACTAGGCCCCACCATCCATCGCACCTACATAGTTAGGACCAAGGTTGAAAACACACAGAGTTCCCATGCAGACCCAAAGGTAAGCACACAAGAGCCGGAAGGCACAAGGTTGAAAACAATGAAGGGTTTCAAACATACCAAAAACATAATGGATTTTCAGAAGCACTATGGGTTTTCCACACTGTGGCAGATTTTAAACATATTTTCCTGCAGACCTTAGAATTTGAATAACTTTCTAGATTTGGTGATTCAACACGTGCAATTTGGACTAGAGCAAGGTGACAACATGAAGCACATAGGGCTAAGGGCAGCTCAAGAAAACTTCGCAAGGAAATAGGCCATTCTCATAAGATTTTGCAATGATAGGAAAATGGACTAACATCATGTACAAGTGTTTCTCCACCTCAAAGAAGAGGAGTAGAAAAAATAAACAAGGCCTTTACCTACAAAGACGTACCAGAAGAAGAGAGGTACTCAAGATTCCACCGAGGTGACTATAAAGAGAGGAAAATTGATAAGAAATAAAGAGTATGTAGATTCTGAGGATGATGATACTAGTCAATTTAAAGTAGTAGTAAACAAAGAACATTCTATTGATGAGATTGAATAGGGCATAAAATAAAAAGGAGGACTAGGTCATCCTAAAATTCATAGATATTCAACCATGAATAAAAAGGATCATGATAAAATGGAAGAGGATATGATCGACATGATGTTAAAATTAAAGAGATTTTCAGTTAAATTTGCAAACAACATTCCATAGGAATTGTATAATAAAATTTCAGCAATGTGGACATATGCTTTGAACACCGAGAAGAAAATGAGAGAAAGATCTCTGATTTTTGGCAATGCCAAATCTATTTATCCAAGATATTGAAGAAATGATGAAAGCATATGAAAATAATTTTTTTATGAAAGGAAGGGCATTGAATATCTTACAAGGTAAAATTTAAGAAATTGAAGAAGAAAGCAAGGAGATATGGACTAGGATCCTAAGATCAAGAGTTGAAGTAGAACAAACTACACTTGTAGTTATTCCCAAGAAAATTGTAATAGGAAGAGGAAAATGTGTACAAATAGATGATGATGATGTTACAGCACAAAGGCTAGTTGAAGAGCCTTTACACATCTTAGACACTAAGTAGCTAGAGGACAACACTTATGCTGAAGATTTGTATCCTGCTGCACAAACCAAAAAAGAAGATACTCCAAAGATGTTAAAGATAACTAGGGAAGAATATTTATTGATTGAAGATATCACAGAAGGAGACCCCGATGATGAAGCTAAATAAAATAAAGATATTACTACTACTACTTAGAATAAAGAAGAAGATCAATTTGCTAAGGTAGCTAGAGAATTAATCTTGGGTAACTTACCTATTTTGGTTTAAGCCATTGATATTACTTCCAAGGAGAAAAATGAGGACACACCACCCAAGAAACAAATCGATACTATAGAAGACAAGGGTGAGGAAGTAGAAGAAAAAGACTAAAAATATAGAGGTAGATGATAAAGGAGCCCAAGATAAAAGAAAAATAGATGATTCTACTATAGACACAAGGCCACAAGCCCTAGGACCTCACACTAAGGTAATTTCAAAAGGGTAGGACAAAGAAGAGAGTGTATCAACTAAGAAATAAAATTCAAATCCAGAGCAAAAGGCTCTAGTTCTCTATGGCCAATCACCAACATCTAGCAAATAGGAAAAGAAGAAGAAGAATAAACATGGTAAAGGTCCGATTACACTTGATGAAGTGATAGAGATACCTACATGTGACCCAAGAACTTTTGACCTTGAGGCTCTTAGGGTGTATGGAGAACTCTACACCCAAAAAGAAGCTCAAGAGTTGAGGCAAGAAAGAAAACACAAACAAGTGGTAGAGGATGTGAAAGAAATCTTGATACAAGTTGTCCCTAATTTTAATGTTAATGACACTAATCCCATAATTGACTAAATTGCACTAATTACTAAGAACTTCAATTGTCCTACCACCAATGCAGAAAAGAAGATTGAAGAAAGAGTAGAGACAAAGATGCAATATAAGATCACAAAGAAGATCGGTCAAGCAGTGGCAATTCACAAGGTGAAATTATCAAAAAAAGTAATTGAAATAGAAGGCATTATACAAAAAATCCTTACTATTTTGAAGAATCTTTACACCATAGATTCATTTACTGCAAAAATAAATGTAAAATTGAAGAAACTAGATGAAGATCTATAGAAAGTGTTGAAACCTTGATAACCAAACCCCATGCATTCACATTGCATTATGCAAAGGTTAAACATATATAGGGGTTGTTAAGGAATGAAATTGAGAAGATAAGAGGACAAAATAAAGGATCAAATAACTGAGCTACAAGATGAGTTATTACCACACATAGAGGTGATGCAAAGACATTCTAAGTAGGTAAAGGAGTTAGTTTCCACCCCTAAATTATCAGTGGTAGATCATATTTTTTATATGCATTCCCAGGTAGGCCTAGGAAAAATTGTTCAAGAGAGTCTGAAAGAGAAATGGGAAAACATCTTGGCCAACCTTAAGAAAACCCACTAGAACATTGTTGGTGAGCTGTAAGTATACATTTTTGGTATTATTCTCAAAAAAGGGGGAAAAATATATGTATATAATATGTTTACTGAGATAAAATAGGCAAGGGAAGTCTACATAAAATTTTGAAGTATACAGTTTTTTTTTTGAATTTTGGAGAATATTTTTACTATGGCATACATATGTGTTTTTGTCACTAATGCCAAATGGGTAGAATATTACACATAATTACACATAATGTCAATAGTGTCACACATATAGTCAGTAAAGGAAGAAAATAGACTAGTCAGTCAAAACACTAAGTATAGTAACCGAGTAGAGCACAAGGAAAAATGACAAGCTAACCGAGCATACTCTTGACCAAGAACATACACCAAGCTAGATGATTACCGAGGACACCAAGTATAGTTACAAATGAGGATTCATATTTATTGAGCATCAATATTTTACCAAGACAAGAATGGAGTATATACCGAGTGATACAGGAATGACATAAAAGTTTGGAATGGCATCTAGAAAACAAGGAAAATGATTTATACCGAGCTAGAAAATTATTTACATAAATCAAGGTAAAGATTTATTGGAGATGTAAAAATTGATTGGTGATGATACCTATGTAGTATTTATTTAGGTCAATGATATGATTTGTAGATCTAATGTTTTCTAGATTATTCCACAACCCTAATTAGGTTAAATCTTTATGATATAAGAATTGTCAAAATGTCAATTTGTATTATCACACATGAGAAGTAGTTGCCTACAGGGACATCAGCAGATCAAACAAGGTTATGATGTTAAGGTTTTGAACAAGTATTCAAGATTATAATCAGAAGAAGACAAAGGCTATCGAGAAGTATTTGGAGGACAAATCTATCAGAGAAAGGTGATATTAGTTAAGGGCTAAGAAGATCTTAAATTCAACAAAGTAATTTGCTACACCTAGATCAATTTATTGTTACTTTCTAATAATTATGGAATACAAAATCTATTGAAAAAGTAGACCTAACCATCTTTTGTAAATCTCTTAATTGAGTGCAAACTTTGTAGTGTTTCTTAAATCCTCTAACAAGGTAGATCTTAATAGGTCTTAAATGTTATTCCTAACAGGGTAAGATCATCAAAAGTGATCAACATTGTAAGCTCTAACAAGAAAACTTTATTATTGTAGTAGTGAAGCTTTGTGGGTGTCATCCCCACCACAGATTTTACCTTCTAATAAGGGTTTCTGTGATACCAAAATACATATGTCAAGTGTATGAAGTTTCATGAATGTTTACATGTTAGATTAGAAAGCATTTCATATTTCAGTTATGTTATGAATGGATAGAAATGATAATATGACATTTAGTTAATGAAAGAGATCATCTTAAAGAAAAAGATCAAAAAAGATTTTAGGGTTACTAATTCACCCCTCCCCTCTGAGTAACTCACCTTTCCATAATCCCAACATTATACTTTTTGCTTAGAATGGGTATCACCATACTTTGGCACTGTATATTGGTATCATTATAGACAATAAGTTTGAGAAAAAATATATTATTGGATTAAAAGTTAGTTGAGATTTCAAGAGACTAGCTTGTGTGAAACATTATGTTTAAAATGTGTTTTTAAATTAGGGAGTATTATAGCTAATTACATTAGAGTGGTAATAAATCTGAAAAGATAACAAGATTTTGAGAGGAATTAAATCAACATAAGTTGTTTTTTATTAGAGGAAAACTAGTTTTACAGGGACCAAAAACCCAATGTTTACAAAATAAAAAGGAACATCTTGTTCAATATATAAAACATACACTGAACAAATAGGATCTAGAAGCCAAGCAATAAAAAAAAAATAGGGGAAAGAAACCCCTAGATAACCTATGGGCACTTTTCCAAATACTATTTCTTCCTAATTATATCAGCATTAATATCTCTAACCCTCTTAACAACACTATCCAAAGGATTAGCATCCATTTTCTTGTTCTTCGAGTGCATGATAGGGTGTGAACTAGTATCAAGATATGTATATGTCTTCAAATCCTTCAAAAAACTATCCACTTCTTTATTTCTCCTCCTCACCTAGACATTCTCAATATCATGTAAAATACCTTTAGAACTTGAAGTAGGGAAGTTACCTTTTGACAGATAGTGAACCACTTCATCTTTCTAATTAATCTTCCTTGAACCATCACTGGTATTGAGAAGAGTCAACTTGCCAACAATGGAAACTTTGTTTAATGTAGATTGTACACCATTAAACCCATCTTCCAAGTTTCTAATTTTTATCTCATGATCTTGTTTAAAATCGTTAATTCCCTTGTCTAGATTACAGTTACTAGCAGGGATATCATCAAGATTTTGAGTAGTTGGGGACCCATTTTTAATATCCTTGATCTTTGAAGTAATCCAATTAACAAGTTCTCCTAGATTACATAGAAGTTACTCAAGAGTTTACCAACAAATGCATCATCCTTAGAAAAGGAACCCTTTTCAATAGGGGTGTCCTTTTCAACCTAAAGCGAGATGTCAATGTGAATATCCATCTCCTTATCATCCTTAAAAGGATCAATACTGATGTCTTTGTAGGAAGAAGGGGAAAAAATCTTTCTAGGTGGGGATTTAAAAGTAACATAAGGGGACTTACAAGACTTGGCACAAGATTTATCTTTACTCCTAGATGTGGGCCTCTTCCCCTTACTCTTACTAGCTTTCTAGTCCAACAAATATGGAACAAAATCTTGGGAGGGGACATAATCTGAGTCCCAATTGTCTAAACAAATACACTTTTTTCTGTGAGAGGACAAAGGTATAGAAGTTACAGGAAGAGAAGATTTCCTCTTCTTTTTATGTACATAGTAGCATGCATATCCCTCAAAAGAAACACTATCATGGTTGGTTCCTTCCTCATCGTAATGGATCATAATATTATTTATAACTTTTAACTCAATTTTAGTAGGAGGCTTTTTCTCAATGTACAGGGATTGGGCTCTCTCCATAATCAATAAAATCAAACCCTCAGGCAAAATGAGTGCTGAGGATTTCTTTTCATGTGCATTAATAAATAAAATCAAACCCTCATGCAAAATGGGAGCTAAGGGTTTCTTTTTATGTGCATCTAGACTACGATTTAAAAAATAATCCAAATAATACAAAATATAAATACATCTATCATGCCAAAAATGATTTTGTAAAATGAAGTGATAGATAAATAAGCTTTTAAATTTATTGTCAAGGGTTAGATACCGCATTATGACTTCATAGACATCCATCCAAGGGTTTAGTAATGAAAGGCACTCAAAACTACCATCCATAGTCTTTGAATCCTTCTCCCTCTCACCACGAAGGAAGAAGTAGTCCACCGCCTCAGTTGCCGATTTCTTATCCGTGTATAATTTGGTGCCATTGGTCTGCATAGTTTTAACAACCAAGATAAACTCCACATTAATGACCATCTCCAGGTCATAATCCTAAACACACCATTCTCCTAGCAATCAAAAAATGCTTCATTAACTAATGCATTTGTACCATGGAGGGTTTCCATATATGGAGTTAAACCCCTAGCTAAAAGAGGGCTCCAAACCATCTACAACTTTTTTCATTTGTCATAAACAATTGGTTCAAGTCAATTTATATCTCCTCTTGTCCTCAACACCTACATCTTATGTAAATTTTAACTACGAAAACACACCCACATAATGATAAACAACCACAAAACATGTAATTAAAATTCAAGCATGGTGTTGTTCTTTTGCATGAATGAATGAAAAGATTAAAAGTTGCTCAACATAATTTGTTTCAATGAATGTAACTAGAACCATAAATTGAGAGATGGAAGATATGAAAATAGTATTGTTGTGGCCTCTTTTCCACACATTGCCCCATCATGTTGGACTACAACTGATTTGGAATTTGATTGAAGAATCTGTGATTAAAGATCAATGAGGAGTTGATGATTAGATATGTAATATGATTAAATCAGTATTATGTTGTCATTGATGTCAACTAGTTTGATAGCATTTATCTTGTAAGTTACTATACTAAGACATCTGAAGAAAGGTGAAAGAGATGAATAATAGAGAAATCTACATGAGGAAAGATGTACATGACAGATGAGGATAAGGAAAACATTGAGTAACTTGTTGATGAGTCTATGACTTGATGGTATTGACTTTATTATGTTGCATTCATCTATAATGAAGTATAGAGCTGAAAGACACAAAGCACTATTGTTGGTAAATGAAGCATTTCTAGTATACACCAACGGAGTGTAGTGTATACCGATCATAATATTAACTAAGTAGTGCTCACCGATGCATTTCTTTATTAACTGAGAAGAACATAATGTATTAAATAATTAGCTTAGCTGATATGATTGATGAGCTGGCAAGAGTATAACATCGAGGTAATAGATAATGTTTGTTACACAGATCGACAACTGACAAAATTCAGAGGAGATCTAATGGAAAAGATTGAAACGTGTTATTGACACAAGTACTAAGAAATTTTGAAGGGGAAAAATCTATGAATGAGGTTAAGCGGCAAAATCTGATTGTGGAGAAGAAAATGATTTACACATCTATATAAGAGAACAAATTTTCTTTATAAGAATGTCGTAAGAAGAAGAAGTTATAGGAATATCGCATGAACAAGGTTTTCATGTATTCTAATCATACTAATTAGTAAGAACTGAGTTGGAGAATAATTACCGAGCTATAGAGAGCAATTATCGACAGACAGTAAGTTGATACAGTATTGAATCTGATGTAAATTATTGATCAGAAGGATTTGTATGGACTAAATATTGATCTGTAATCTGCAATTAAAGTTGTATTAAGGAAGGTCATTTACTGTTACATATTTAACCATTGTATATGGTCAAAATCTCTTAACTGAGTGGACTCTGAAAGTCTTATGATGTATCATTCATAGAATGAACATTGTTATCCTATCAACCCAATAGTGAATGCTGGTTGGACGATAACTTCTAGTCTAAAATCCTTTAACAAGGTCACACCTTACAAAGTATTTGTAACCTTTAATAGGGTTGGGTCTTAACCGACCTCACTTTAGAAGAGTGAACAATTTTGGGTTTCTGGTCCTAGGTGGTTTTTCCCTTTACAGGGTTTCCATGTTAAATCTCTTGTGTTATGTGTTGATTGTGATATTTGTTTGTTATCATTCTCTACATGTTACATGTTAGATTTGATCAGTAAATTGTCTTAGCATTAGACTGCTAATCAGTAAAAGCAGAGACAGTGAGATTTATTATTGTTTACCAACAAGCAAAAATTGAAGAAATTGTTTTGAATTATACATTTTGTTTTGGGACACTAGATAACTGATTCACCCCCCTCTCATTTATTCTAACAATGGGTATCAGAGTGTTGGTTGCTTAGAATAGAGTTTTTAAGGACTTAAGCATAAAGGTCTCAAGATGTATAAGAGGGAAGTACTAAAACTAAACAAAGAGAACTTCATAGTATGAAAAAGCAGAATGAAGCTACACATATCTGGAATTGGGAACTCTACACTAGAGCTAATGGAGAATAGCTACATGCAACCACCCACTGGTCCCTTAACTATTGATCAACTAAAGGACAAGCATGAACACAATGTTACTATGATGGAACTTGCTACTGCCTATACCAACGTTGACATTGAAGATATCAAGACATGCACAACTACCAAAGGAATGTGGGATAAATTAGCACAAATATGTAGTGGAGATCTGAATGTCAAAAGAGCTCGAGTTGAAAGTTTGAGAGGCAGATTTGATGATATGAAAATGAAAGAAGGTGAGAACATTGTACAATATTCAAATAGACTCAAAGAGGTGGTACATGCTATTAGAGCATCTAATAGAGTGATTGATGATGAAACAATGATAAGCAAGATTCTCAGAACTTTGCTACCATTTTATGCAATTCATGAAACAAGAGATACATCCAACCTTACTCTTGACACTCTGATTGGTAAATTTACAACCTTTTAATTAAATAATTTTGATAATAGTGTTGTTCCTTCTAATGAATCCACTTTCATGTCTTCTTTGAAGATTGGAAAGTCTAGTAGGAATAGTAAGAATTGTGATAGTGATGACAATACCGATGATGAACTTGATGAGCTTGAAGCACTTATGGCTAGAAGATTGCCCAAAGGAAAAGGAAGGTATAGAGGTAAGCTACCTTTAGCATGCTTTAATTGTAAAGAAGTTGGTCACATTGCTACTAGATGCCCTCAAAAGAAAGATGATGATAGATCCAAAGACCGATCTGAAGGAAGCTATGGAAGAAGAGTCAACAGAGGCTACCGACACTACAATAGAGACAACCAAGATGAAAAAGGCAAAAAGGTATGTTACATAGCTAAAGATATTGAAACTGAATCTGATTCTAATGATGATATAGAATTTGTATCTGTTGCTATGAAAGATGACTCAGAAGAGGAAGAGAAATATGAAGAGATAGTATTGATCTATAAAGTACGTAGAAATGATACATGGATCATAGACAATGGCTGTACACATCATATGACTGGTGATGTAGAGAAGTTTGATCATCTTGTTGAATATAATGGAGGATCTATGAGAATGGGAAATGATGCACCTTGTATGGTAAGAGGTAAAGGCTCACTGATGATCAATGATAGATTACAATGTGAAAATGCATATTAGGTAGATGGATTAAACTATAATTTGATAAGTGTGGCTCAGCTAAATAATTCAGGCCACCAACTAGCTTTTGAGAGCAAAAAGGTGAAGATCTATGATGATGGAGGAAGACTTGTCAAAACTGGTACACAATCTAGAGGTAATCTATTCTATTTTGATATGGATCAGTCTTCTTGTTTGTTTATAAAGGATGAAGATGCTTGGTTCTGGTACATAAGGTTATGCCATGTGAACTTTGACAACATGATCGAGATTAGTAGAAAGAGAAGAGTTAGAGGATTGCCTAACTTGACAAAACCTGATCATGCCATGTGCCATGAATGTCAGAAAGGTAAGATGACTAACTCTAGTTTTAAAAGAAAAGACTATTCAACAAAGAAGATACTTGAGTTGGTTCATACCAACCTATGTGGTCCTATGAGAACTCAGAGCTATTCTGGTGATAGATATTTCATTCTTTTCATTGTTGATTATACTAGACTGATGACTATTATGTTCTTGAAAGAGAAATCTGAATCTTTCAAAATGTTTAAATGGTATAAAGCTAAGGTAGAGAAAGAAACCAGAAAAGAAATAAAATGTTTAAGATTCGATAGAGGAGGTGAATTTATCTTTGATGAATTTACTAATTTTTGTAATGAGCATGGAATCAAAAGGCAAGTATCTACACTGAGGATACCTCAGCAAAATGGCATTGCTAAAAGGAGGAACAGGTCTATAATTGACTATGCTCAAACATATTGGAGGGAAGCTATCAGTATAGTTGTGTATGTTCTTAACCAAGTACAACTAAAGAAAGACTCCAACTGAACACCTTATGGACTATGGTTTGGACAAAAACCTACTGTAAGTTGTTTCAAAATTTTTGGAAGTAAATGCTTTATTTTGAAAGATGACAGAAATGGAAAATTTGATTCTAAAGGAGATGAAGGAATATTTCTAGGATATTCCACTACAAGTAAAGCATATAAATGTTTGAATAAGGGTACAAATAAGATAGTTGAAAGTACTAATGTTCATGTTGATGAGTTTGATGACAAGTACATTGAGGAAAGTACAAAGGAACTGAAAGACTATGGTAGATTCACTTACATTGAACATCTAGAGTATCTAATGACACTGCAGACTGTGACAACCGGTCAGCAGGGAAACAATGCAGGACAATAGGAAACACAAATCGAGAAACAAGATGGAGCTACCGAGCAAGAAAATGACCCTAAATAGGATGAACAAGAAAGGATAAATCAAGTTTTGGCTGGTTTTATTAGAAGACATCATCCTAAGACACAAATCATTGGAGACAAACATGCTAGAATGCAAACTAGAAGCAAAACAAGACAAGGTACATGTTTAATTTGTGAATTTGAACCTAAAACTGTGAAAGTTGCATTAGAGAATGAAGAATGGGTTAATGCAATGAAGGAGCAAATAGAGAAAATAGAGAAGAACAAAACCTAGTCCTTAGTACCCTGACCAAAAGATAAGAATGTTATTAGTACTGAGTGGATATACAGGAATAAATTGAATGAAAATGGTGAAGTCACAAGAAATAAAGCTAGATTGGTATGCAAGGGATGTGCACAAGAAGAGGCATTGACTATGGTGAAACATTTGCACATATTGCTAGATTAGAAGGAGTTAGAATGCTACTTGCATATGCTGTACACAAAAAATTCAAAGTTTATCAAATGGATGTGAAGTTAGCATTTTTGAATGGTATACTTGAAGAAGAGGTCTAGATTGAACAACCTAGAGGATTTTTTGATCCCAACAATAAAGACATGGTATGTAGATTACATAAAGCTTTATATGGTTTGAAGCAAGCACCGAGAGCATGGTATGAAAGACTGCATACTTACTTGTTAAGTATTGGATTTGTTATAACAAGTGAAAATAGCAATCTATATGTGAAAGGTGATACTGATGACACTATTATCATTGCTGAAATATTTGTTGATGACATTATTTTTGGAGGCTTAAATCTTATATGCAAGGCATTTACTAATGAAATGCAAAAGGAATTTGAAATGTCTATGTTCGAAGAGATTAAGTTCTTTCTTGGACTACAAGTGATTCAGTAGAGTGATGGGATATTCATCACACAATCTAAATACATAAAGGAAGTATTGTAGACATTTGGCATGGAAGATGCTAAACGTTTAGGAACACTGATGGCTACTGGATGCAAATTGACAAAGGAGGATGAAACTACCGAGGTAAACCAGACACTACCGATCCATGATTGGTAAGTTAATGTATGTAGTTCACAGTAGACTAGATATAGCACATGCTATGGGAATTGTTGCAAGATTTTTTGCTAATCCCAGAGAATCACACATGATAGCTACAAAAAGGATCTTAAGATACTTGAAGAAAATAGAGAATTTTGGATTATGGTATCCTAAGGAAGGGAAGTTTGAACTGAAATTTTACACCAATGCTGATTGGGCTAGAAATGTGGATGATAGAAAAAGCACCACCGAAGGAGCATTTTTCTTTGGTGAAAGACTTGTAACCTGGATAAGTAAAAAGAAGGCTTGTATTTCTTAGTCTATAGCTAAAGCATAATATGTTACTACTACTACTAACTGTTCAAACATTGCATATATCAAACAAGTGTTGTAAGGAATGAATGAGGTAATCACTGACCTGGTGATTATATACTGTGACAAAACTAGTGCTATTAATATTTCAAAGAATCCTATGATGCACTCTAAGACAAGGCATATATCTATTAAGTATCATTACTTGAGAGAACAAGTGCAAGAGAAGTAAGTAATGTTAGAATTTTTTACATCCAAAGAACAACTTGCAAATATTTTTACAAAGCCCCTACTGAAGGACACATTTGAATACTTGAGGACTAGACCTGGGGTCCGTCCCTTGTCTATCGGTCACTAAGATGATCTGGTTGTTGCATCAGCCTACTTTTATCAGAAGATCATTCATGTTGATGCAGCATAGTTCACACTTTGAATCATGTTCAAGGTTGTGATTAAGTTTGTGCACTTGAACTGATTGGAATATCAGTATTCAGAGATACAGAGGAAGACATAATTGTTTGTTCATTTGTTTCTTTGGCATCATTGTCAAAGGGAGAGATATACAATATGAAATGAAAAGGGAAGAGATAAACAATAAAAGGGAAGAGATAAATAAGATATGAAAAGGAACAAGCATCGACGATAATTATCTAAGGGAGAGACAATGAGACAGAGTATTGAAGATAAGTTACAGAGAATAGAAGTAGGAACAGGAGAACTGAAAAGATCACAACTACAAAATGGTAAAGCTATATTATTTAATGCTGGTTTAGTAATGTAGTGATTAAACATATTAAGTCTATTTGACTTACAACATTTGTTCACAAAGTTGTAGAATGTATGTTTGGTATGTGTATGGTACATTTCATATTACTTGAGTTGCCATCAATGCCAAAGGGAGAGATTGTTGGACTACAAGTGATTTGGAATCTGATTGAAGAATCTATGATTAAAGATCACCGAGGAATTGATGATTAGATATGTAATATGATTAAATCAGTATTATTTTGTCATTGATGTCAACTAGTTTGACAACACTTATCTTTTAAGTTACTATACCGAGACATCTAAAGAAAGGTGAAAGAGATGAAGAATAGAGAAATCTACATGAGGAAAGATGTACATGACAAATGAGGATAATGAACACATTGAGTAACTTGTTGATGAGTCTATGACTTGATGGTATTAACTTTATTATGTTGTATTCATCTATAATGAAGTATAGAGCTGAAAGACACAAAGTAGTGTTGTCGGTAAATGAAGCATTTCTAGTATACACCGATGGAGTGTAGTGTATACCGATCATAGTATTAACTAAGCAGTGTTCACCGACACATTTATTTGTTAACCAAGCAGAATAGAATGTATTAAATGATTAGCTTAGCTGATAAGATTGATGAGCTAGCAAGAGTATAACATCGAGGTAACAGATAATGTTTGTTACATAGATTGATGACTGACAAAATTTAGAGGAGATCTAATGGAAAAGATTGAAATGTGTTATTGACACAAGTACTGAGAAAGTTTGAAGTAGAAAAATCTATGAATGAGGTTAAGTGGAAAAATCTGATGGTGGAGAAGAAAATGATTTACACCTCTATATAAGAGAACAAATGTTCTTTATAAGAATTCCATAAGAAGAAGAAGCTACAGGAATATCGCATGAATAAGGTTTTTATGTATTCTGATCATACTGGTTAGTAAGAACCGAGCTACAGAACAATTACCGAGCTACAAAGAGCAATTACCGAGGGATAGTAATTTGATACAGTATTGAATCTGAAGTGAATTATTGCTCAGAAGGATTTGTATGGACTAAATATTGATTTGTAATCTGCAATTGAAGTTGTATTAAGGTAGGTCATTTACTGTTACATATTTAACCATTGTATATAGTCAAAATCTCTTAACCAAATGGACTCTGAAAGTCTTATGATGTATCATTCATAGAATGAACATTGTTATCCTATCAACCCCATAGTGAATGTTGGTTGGATGATAACTTGTAGTCTAAAATCCTCTAACAAGGTCACACCTTACCATGTGTTTGTAAGCTTTAATAGGGTTGGGTCTTAACTGACCTCACTTCAAAAGAGTAAATAATTTTGTGTTGCTAGTCCCAGGTGGTTTTTCCCTTTACAGGGTTTCCATGTTAAATCTCTTGTGTTATGTGTTGATTGTGATATTTGTTTGTTATCATTGTTTACATGTTACATGTTAGATTTGATCAGTAAACTGTCTTAGCATTAGACTGGTAATCGATAAAAGCACAGACAGTGAGAGTTATTATTATTTAACAATGAGTAGAAATTGAAGAAATTATTTTGAATTATACATTTCATTTTGGGACACTGGATAACTGATTCACCCCCCCTCTCAGTTATTCTAACACATCAATGATGGAATTCCCCACCTTTTCTCTCCTTACTAGTTGGGGCCTTTTGTTTTCCCATCTATTTTTCTTCTCCAATAGCCTCTAGACTTCCCTTGTTTCTTCTCATAGTGATTACAAGATCACTTATAAATACCTGCCTTGAATTTCGCATGGAAGAAGAGGAGTCTCGTAGAACATTCAACTACAGTAAAGAAATGCTTCCAAGTAAGGAAAGGGAATGGGATCAATAGAAAGCTCATATCAAGCTTGTGAAGAGGAAAGGGAATGAGAAATGAGTTCCTTGCAAGGGCCAACGCAACCTAAAGATAGCTCTTGTATTCACTTAGAACATGCTTGCATGCATATCTAAGGATGCATGGAGATAAGAAGTCAGTGTGACAAATAAAATCTGAGATGAAGCCCACCTTCCCCAAAGCACATTTCAATGGAGTCAACAGACTCCTCTGTGAAGATAAAGTTTGTCACTAGACCCAAATCCCGCTCCCCTTTCCTCGAAAGTGCAAATATTATGAGGTCATGGAATCCATGCAAAGGACAAAGTCCTTCACTCACTGTAAATCCTACTCCCACACTTTCTTGAGTGAAAGTCTACCTCGATGGAGGAATGTGTGCAAATGAAAATTTCCTTTACTCACTCAAAATCCCACTCCTAGCCTTTCTAGAGCGCAACTCAACGAAATCAACAAACTCCTCTGGAAGAAAAAATCCGCAGTCCCTTGAAATCCTGCTCCAAGGAAATGGGAGGCACATTTTCAAGCACATAACAAAATGTGTGCTTCAAACAACAATACTCTACCCATCTAAATTCCTACTCCAAGGAAGAGGATGCGCAAGTGAGAGCCAATCATGGAGTGGGTGCTAAGGATAGAATCTATGACAAGGCTAAAATCTTGATTTCTCCTTAATTTGAGTGCAAATACTATTTGATCATGGAATGAGTGTAAAGGACAAAGTCCTCAACTCACCAAAAAAAATCTTTCTCTAATGTTTTCACGGACACGAACAAGGATAGATGACGGAATGAATGCTTGAGGCAAAATCTGACACCCACCCGAACTCATGAAAGAAATCTTGGCGTGAATTTGAAACATGTAGATTGATCATTTTGAAAATTTGAATGAGTAGATTTGAAGCACAAGTTCGAAGAAAGAAATAATAAAGTTTTTGATTTCAAGTTTCAATTGTAAAATTGATTAAATATTAATTTTTTATTAATATTTAATTAATTAATCTCCAAAAAATTAAAAGAAAAATAAAATTGGAAATAATAAGACTTGAATGAAATCGATTTGGGTTTAAATGGAAAATTTAATTAAATATTAATTTTTATCAATCTTTAATTAAAACACAAAAATTGATAAAAGTAAATAAGTAATTAAAGAATAAAAGTTCACAAAATTGGAAATTGCTTTAAAAGAAAAAATTTGTTTTTTTGATAAAATTGAAATTGGTTAAATATTATTTTAATAATATTTAATAAATAAACTTCCAAAAAGAAAAACCAAAAATTTGAAAGACCAAAAATTGGAAAATTGAGAAATGGGAAAACTTCCCCATGAAGACAAAACTCTTAAATTAGTAGATTCTAAAAAGCGGGAGAAAAACACAGACAAGTGGCAAAGAATCTTTTCAAAAGTAGGGCAACTGCCTAATTTTAGCCTGCAATCTTTAAAGCAAGTTTTCAAGTTTTTGAGACCTTATAAGAGAAGACTTTACTCATTTCATTCTCACGCAAATCGAGAAGGCATTCTTGAGAATAGAGAAAAGGATTATTTCTAGGGAAGTGTGAAGAAATTTATGAAATTTTCAAAATTTTCTTTAGTAAGTCAATCAAAGGTACAAATGTCCATGAGGAAAGAGAAAATTGAATTTTGGACAAGATGAAGAAATTTTGGCAGATCTTTGAATTTTTGCATGAAATGCTTTTCTCTTCTTTTTTGTGCTCTTATAAATTTTTTCTTTCTATTTTGCAAATGGCTGAACCTAGAGGAACCAGCATAAATAGAAGACAACTAATCAAGAATGAACAAAGAGAATTCTACCTAGAATCCAAAATTGTCTCGAAGTGGATTGATGTGAAGGACACAAATCTTGGATGCCTTGATTTGAATGAGTTCCAGAGGAGGATGTTTGGCTACAAAGATCATCACCCGACACACCAGATTGCCCAGATATTGAACAATGAAATTGTAGCTATAGCTGGATTCCCTCCGTCCTTTCAGAATGTTGAGTTGATCATGGAATGTGCTTGAAACATTATCATTCAAGTGATAGAATGATCAAGGACTCAGAGGGGAATATCATTGCATATTTATCTCCACCAACCATTATTGAAGCATTTGGGATCCCTTCATCTCGAAGGTTGGTGTCAAAGATAAAGGAGCAGGTGCACAAAGTATACATAGCAGGAGTTTAACACTGTGATGAGATCATCAACAACAAATGGATGAGGAGGAATAAAACCCACTACTCCAAGTTGCCCAAGGAGCTTGTGTGGCCAGATTTCCACTATGAATACAATGATCTAATAATGATGCTCAGCAGGATATTTGGCTTACCCCACTCTTACCTATTCAAGAAATGGATGTGGTACTTTGTTTAATAGGTAGTAGAGGAGTTCAATCACATCGATTGGGTTGGGATGATTAGTGACAACTTTGATGAATATCTAAAATTTTTGAAGCATATGAAGAAATTCTTCATCAGCTCATACATGATATACATGTTGGCACAAAATATGAGGTATGAAGGACTGAGGTACAAGGGAGTCCTTGGAAGTGGAAATCCAAGGTTAAGGGTCCATGACTATTACCCACAGTTGCATCTACATGTTGTAGATGACTACACCTGGTTAACAATGTGTTTGAAATGCTCATCATTAGAACCTTGCAGAAGGGATTGCATATGAGATTGTCTTTTGAGGAAATGAAGTCATAGTTTATTATCACTGCTATGGATTACTTCATTAAATGGGTAGAAGTTGTCCCACTTTCTGTTACCTCGAGCAAGACAGTCTCTCTATTCATTCTGAACTATATCATCTTTTGATATGGAGTGCCTTCTGAGATTATCACTAACAATGGAGGTCATTTCAAAAATAAGGACCTTAAACAACTCTACAAGAAATTCAAGATTAAATAACATTGGTCCTTTATTTAATTCCCGCAAGGAAATGGTCAAGTAGAGGCATCAAACAAAACCATTCTTAAAATCCTACATAGAACAGTTTGTAAGAATGGCAGAGACTGGCATTTACAGATAAATTCGGCTTTGTGGGCTTATCAAATGAGTATTCATACTCCTGCTGGTGCTACTCCTTTTTCCCTTACATACATGGTCCTAAAGTAGTGTTACCTTTAGAGGTTGAGATTCCTTCACTTAGAGTTTCCCTCAAAGGTCTAGTTACAGATAAAGACTACTGCACCATGAGACTTCAAGAGTTAGAACTTCTAGATGAGAAATGTTAAGAATCATTTGATGATATGAGGGTTTATCAAAAGTGCATGACCAAAGCCTTCAACAAAAAGGTTCTCCGTAGAGAATTCCAAGTGGGAGAACTTATCTTGTGTGAAAATCCTAAGAATCAATAGCATAGAGATCAAAAGGGAGAATTTGAACCTAATTGGTTTAGACCTTACATCATTACAACAACTTTTGGGTCAGGTGCTTGTTTATTATCTACTGTAGAGGGAGAGCAGTTCCCTGATCCTATCAATGTCTTGCACCTGAAGAAGTTACATCCATGATGTCCATTATGTCTGGGGGCATCCTTTGTACATACTTATTGTTCTTAAAAAATCCAAAAAAATGATATATTGTCAAAAATTCTAAAAATCTAAAAATGTCCTGAAAAAATGATCATCTTAGTGAAAACCTAGCAATAGACGCTTTGATCTATCTCTAAAAAAATTATATATTCCAAAAATATAAAAAAATCAAAAAAATAAGAAACAGTGCTTTGGTGAAAACCTGGAAATAGGCACCTTGGTAGCAAAAATACAAAAACAAAAATAAAAAAATTATAAAAAGTCCTGAAAATAAAATAAAAATAAAAATAAAAAGAGAGAAAAAATTGTAATAAAATCTAAGCGGTGAAAACCTGGAAACGGGCACTGCTTGAGGCATGTGCACCCCTATTTCTTAGCACATGTCCTTGACACGTAGCCTTTGTCCATCATGCCTTGTCCTTGTTGTCTTGGTTTGGAATTGGTCTTTGTCTTTATCTAGGGGGCATAACTGTGTTAGCTTTGGTTCCTTGGATGTGTTAGTCTTTAGGACACCTCGCAAATGGTGTTTTCAAACACCACCCCAATTGTGTTTTTCAACACAACCCCTGATGTCAAGTGTTTTTCAACACTTATCCGTTTGGTCTTACCTAGTTTTTTCATGCGATCTTACCTTCTTGCAAGCATTGGATCCTTATCCTCGGAACTTAGTATCAGTTAACACACTTAAATTTTTAAACAAAACACTTAATGCTTGAGATATGTCATGGTATTTTCTTTGTGTGTTGACTGTTATTGATTTTCGTTGAGTGTCCTTGTCTAATAAGTCTCTCCAAGATGCATAGCTAGAGAATTTCAGACATGGGGCATGTTTTTATTTGCTTTCTACTTGTGGGTGTGGTCTTGAAACTCTAGAGTGTCTCTTATTGTTCCCTTGAAACACTTAGGAGATTTGAGGCATCATCCTTGACTACTTCTGCACAACCGTTCTTATAGTCATCCCAGCACTTATGCCTTGATGCGAGAATGGTTTTTATATATTAAATTTGGTAAGCTAACATTGAAGTCATCTTGACCTTTATGTCTTTGATGTTTAAGTTAGAATCTTTCCACATTCCAATCTGATATAAATCACATTCATATCTTCATAGTTGCACTTGTGACTAGTGATGATTGTGTGATTCTCTGATGTCTGTTAATAATGGCCCAGTGATGAAAATAAGTTCCTTAACATTTTCTAATGAATGATGAACACAAAAGTCCTATGTTATAGTCACTCTATTGCAAGTACACCTTTGCATTTTCATGTAGCTTGCATTTAGACTTCATGTTAATTTGTATTTTTAGGCTGCGTTAGGAGTTTGTGAGGGTTTTCCTTCATCTTTCTTTTGGACTTTTAATCAACTATGGTCACATTTTGATCTTCATTTCCTTATCTTCATTCGTGATCTCAATAGAAATTTTGTATCTTAAACAGTTGATTATTTTGAGGCATCCTCTTTCTTGAGGCAAATTCTCTTTCTTCTCTCCATTTCTTTTTACCTCTTCCAAACTTTTGTCTTCCATTCACTTTCACCCCACTTCTTTTCTTCTAATTCAACCTTGGGGCATAATATTTCATGCTTAATAATCTACCTTGGTTATGTGATCCTTATATCTTTCATCTTATATCAAGAACCTTATCTTTAGCTCAATTTGTTGTTTCTCCTCTATCTCATTTTGATTTCAATCACGAGGGGGTAGTACCTATAAAAATTCAATCCTTGATTCAGCTGTATCAAACCTATCAATTTCTTCTCTTGGGGAAACCTTTCTTGAGACTTGACAATTACCTATTTACAAGGGTGTTGACCTTGTCTTTTTCAATCAGCTTATCTTTGTTCTGATCTGTTCCCATCTGTCGATCAGACATTTGGGTTGTTTTGTGATCCCAAATAAATCTCACATTTCAAATTCATTCTTTGACTACATGTGTTCCCATGAAGATCATGCATTATTCAAAGAGGGGCAAATGTATGCACCCTAAAATGGTCACCTAGACTTTGAGCCCTCATTCATCAATTTATCATTTCCTGAATCAATGCTTTGCAATATTTTCAATTTAAATCAATTTCCTTGATTGAATCATAATTAAGTCAATTATTTTAATATTTCCTAAGGTTTGATCATTTATCTTAAGTTTTATTTAATTAAGAGAACATGCTCCATTTTAATTAAATAAAAAATATTTTAATTAAATAATAAAATCACTTTATCCTAAGCCACATTTAATTAAAAAAATAAATCCCTTTTGAATAAATAAAAAATCTCTTAATTAAACAATGGAAACCACTTTGCCAAAAATAATAAATAAATAAATAAAAGAAAAAAGAAAAAGAAAAAGAAAAGTGCACTTTCCAAAGAGATAAAATCTTTTGACTTTTTAAAAAAGGCTTTTGCCTCTTTATGTCAACCACTCATCTTTTTGCCTCTTAACCATGGCTTTTGATTTTGCCTCTTCAGAATCTTGAGCACATGGATCAACCAAGATTTAATCTCCACCATTGCTCATTTCTTTTTACCTCTTAATCTTGACCATCCATCTTTCTTTATAAGGAGTCCTCTCCTCATTCAGACATCTAGATTTTAAGTACTGTTATGTTGCAGGTTTGGAGAGCAATTTTGGAGAAGATTTTGAGTACTTGAGCTTGAACATTGCAACTTCTCTTTTCTTGTCTTTTTCTCTCATGCCTTATAGCAATCCATTTAGATTAATCTTGCATTTTCATATTAGATTAGATTCATATTTCCTTTCATAGAATAATCTTACATAAGCATTTCCTTTCATAGATTAGTTTTCTTTTATGCATTGTTATCATTTAGAATAGCTTCCATTTTCATTTGCATGCATACTTGATGATCATGGAGACTAGCATTATTTTCTTTCCTCTTTGAATCTCTTGTTTTATGGTGTACTTTCATGGGCATAAACTAGGTCTAAACTAAGGGCCTCCATTACAAACCCTTGCACTCCATGAATAGAGAGCTATGAGTCACCATTTGAGACCTCATTCTTAAGAAATCTTGGCTTTGATGACTCATAGAAGTGTGCCAACATTTTAGCACACATATTCGGTTTCCCACCTTCTCCCATATCAGATTGCAAGGATTTTTTGAGTAGCCATTCAAGCTTCCATGCTATCCTACCAATAAAATGGTCTTGTTGTAAGTCACCCTACAGTTGATAGCCTATGACAAAGTCCTAAAGAAGAAGAAGCTCAGACTGAAATTCCCATTATCTATTGTAAGTTATGGAGTTGAAGTGTTTCCTTGTCTACCGGCAGCTGAGAGGTCATCTGATGAGCTGAAATTCTTCTGTTTACCACTCTATCTAGGAAGGCTAGATTTTGACCCATATAATAAGATTAGCATAGTGGTAGGGATGAGACATCAACACAAGGCTCACCTCAAGGAATTCTAGGAAAATGTGGCTGATGAAATTAAGGTTGGGAAGAGGATGTGCTCCCGATTACCCTTGGAATTAACCAGGGCATGTAGAATTGTCCACGTTCCTAATCAGATGGAAGAGGACCCAAATGTGCTCCAAACTGGTTTTAACCTAGATAAGGAAAATATCATTCATCCTTACGATTGGTAGAGAAAGGAGATCATGGATCTTGATGTATTGACAAAGCTAGTTGTGGACTTCACAAGGTGGTGGGTAGAATGAAAACTTGAAACAATGATTGTGTCGAAAGAAGATTGGACTACAAGTTGATAGGTCATCCATAGCTAAAAGATGAGAGACAAAGGAAGCCATCTAGAGGAAGAGTAGAAGAAAGAGACATCCCATCAAGAAGTGCAGAACATAGAAAGGAGAAGGGTGCAACTTAGGAAATTCATATAAAGAGGAGATTGGATCTTCATGTTGAAGAACCACAAAAAAAAAGATTAAGGTCTGAGAGTGCACCATCTTCACCTAGCTAGACTCCTAGTGTGCATGAAATTGGAGCATTCACCAAGTAGGAAAGAAAAGCAAGGGAAAGAAGAACACAACATGGAGAGCAACACATGACTAGCCCAATACAAGATAGATTGAGCATTAATGTGAATGAGAGGTTCATGCTAGGAAGAGGTAGGGAACAAGATGTGAAAATAAAGTAGAGTCTTGGTGTCTTCTTTAGGAAAATAATTGAGGAAGAAATTCCTGAGGTAGAAGTAGAGGCCCTACTGGCAGAAGAGGATATTCCCATGAAATAGGTACTAGCTCCTAAAGAAATGGTAGAAAGTCTTGGAGCTGAGGATATTGATACCAGAGTAGTGCAAAGACAAGAATAGCTAGTAGTATGGAGGGACCCAAATACAAATGTTCCAGAATGGCTCAAGTAGAGGATTCAAAGAAGCCGGGAAAAGGAGGTAGACCCTACAATTGAGTTACAAGAGATTTTGGATCGAATTGACTAATCGAGAAAAAAGGGAAAAGCCAAGAAATTCACCAAGGTCGTCAAAGGAGAATCCAAATCCAAAATTTTGTAGATAGCGACTCCAGTAGTAGAAAAGACCAAAGATAAAATTGCTCCTTGGGACTATCACATAACAAAGGTATAGCTTAGTCAGGCTTCTCAAGCATAGGTCATGGAGGAATTTGATGACTCAACACAACCTGTCAAGGATAAGATGAGGAAGCTTGAAGAGAAATTTTAGAGGAAGTGTTGGTGTTTTTTTTCCCCAAAGGTCAGCCTGGCATTAGGATTGATAGGGCTAGTGTCACATTCACTCAACACTCCAAAACTGATAGGAAAAAGGGCCAACTGACAAGGATCAAAGAGAGATCCTTCTACACTTTGAGCTCCACATCACTTAGGCGGGTATACCTCATCTGCACACACACATCAACTTGTGTCACACTACAGGCCTACAGGTAACTGACTGTGGAATGGTTCTCAAAGCCTTATAGGTATCTTGTACCTCAAATGAAACTAATATCTCATGCAATAGCCCTACTTGCATGGATTGAGTATGAAAACCAGAGACCTACACTAACAACATGAAAGGGAAAAGGTTAAACTGAATGGAAATGATTTGAAAGGATTGACAAGACCCCCGAGATGCCCTAAGTCTCTGATAGACCAGTACCTTATCCAATGGGCCATAGAGTCAACTACAATATTGCAAGGGACAGCTATGAAATAAGAAAACAATATACTCAATGTGTTGATGCCTAACATCAATCACACACCATGACCAAACCTCAACTTAACACCCACTTGTGCATTCAAGCATGTTATTATCCATTAAAGGATTTTGACTCTCCCCTTAGAAGAGACCTATAAATAGATAATACATTAACCAGCATCCATTGGAAGACAAGAATGAAATATCTTTAACACCTCAGCTCATACATACATAAACACTAACCCTAACCCAGTTATCGCTGGGAAGACAACTCCACTTGCAAGCACATAGGCAGTGCAAACAGAAAAACTAGACACCCTTGATGTATGATTAATGAGTCTTGAATTCAAATGGAGATAGTTTGGTAACAGTAAGAGTATATTAAATTCTCATACATAACACAAGTCTCTTACAATATGCATTTTATTCTTTGAACCAACAAAAGAAAGAGGAACACTCTATATGCAGAGAGAAGGAAAAATCTGTAGAACAAAACCTTTCATTGGAACCAAAAAGGAAATCTCAATTGGAACCCGTTCAAAGTCAAAATTTCTACAACTTATACCACTAGCTACTTTGGAAACCCAAAATAGGTTGCAACAGGCTATGGACAGCTAGGGCCAGGCTTACAATGGCTAACCACAGCAAAATTTCAAAAAAAACTAGAGGGAAAACTATCACCAATGTGCAAAAAGCCTCAAGCAACAAAATTTGTCCTTCATACAACACAAAAGTCTCTGCAATCAAGTAGCAAGCCTCTGGACCACTTTACAACCACCAAACAAATCCAATCACATCACTAAAACATTTAAAACCAATTCTTCCTGTCGCAAAAACTTTCTGCAAGTTTGAAATCAAATCCCAACGGTCACTTCTTTGGCACCAGCAGTGAATCGATGGTCAAAATTTAAACCTTTATCAACTTTATATCCCCATCATCTGATCAATCTCCCTTCACGGGCTTTACATTTTGAACCCATTAGACATCTTAGGTTAACTCCGCAATCGTGATGGACAATAATTTGTTGCATGATCGCATAGCATGAAGACAGGCTACGCGATCATGCGACAACCCACTAACACTGCAACCGCTACCCACCCTTAAGTATCAGACCCACCACATGTATCCACCTCAGCACTTGCCAACCAATGAAAATCATGCACATCAGCACATCCTAGCAAATGGACCCAACACTCACAAAAGCCTTGCCCCTTTGGAAAGATCAGATGGTGGTCGCATGATTGCAAAGGGGAGGAATATTCCTCACGATCATGTGGCAATCATAGATCTCCCCTGCAATGTCATTCTGCCTAAGAATACTAGGCCCACCATCACGCGACTTCGTGACTAAAGAAGAACAAACCACTAGCCAAGTCGCCAAATGCTAAGGCCTTAACCACTAGAATCAAGCAACAAGGAGATAACCGTTAGTCACCAGGTCATGGAATGAAAACTTAACCACCAAGTAACTAAACATCGTAGAAGACTGGGACCCATGCAGACACGTGGAAAATAGTCACATGATCGCATGTTAGGAAACTCTGACATGCGACCATGCGAAAACCAATCAGGAGGAGCCCACTTCACGCCCACATAGGAAAATCCAATGGCCATCGCAAAAGCACAAAGGCTAAACATCGTGCATCTTTTCTATGTGATCATACAACAACCACCGATCCTATCTAAGCTTTAACCACACCAGGCAATGAAAAGAGTTGGGCCCATGAACCAACCACCAAGCATTCAGCGACTACATGACTAACTGCCTGCTAGTTCATTGAATGTTAGCCAATAACCACCAAACACTCAAAGATCATGTGAATAACAGTCACCAAGTCACTGAAGGTTAGGCACCTAACTGCTAGAAATAAGAGATTGTGAGACAACATAGTCACCAGGTCACCGAATAAGAGATGTAACCGCCAGAAGATCTAGAGAATCAATGACACAACTGAGCAAGGACTGGGCCCCACCATCCATCACACTTGCACAGTTAGGACCAAGGTCAAAAACAATGAAGGTTTTCAAACATACCAAAAACATCATGGATTTTTAGAAACACTATGGGTTTTCGACACTGTGGCAGATTTTGAAATTATTTTCCTATAGACCTTAGAATTTGAACAACTTTCAGGATTTTTCAAATCAGCACATGTGATTTGGGCTAGAGCAAGGTGACACATTGAAGAGCACAGGGCAGGACACCTTACAAAAACATTTGCAGGGAAGAGGCCATTTTCATAAGATTTTGCGATGATAGAAAAATGGCCTAACAGTGGCTCTAGTTGGGTATGCATGGCTCTTGCAGGCATGGCAAGGACTCAGATCTCTGGGAGAAGTAGACCACCCACTAGAAAAACATAGAGACCTCAAAAAATGCAGGGAATAGGAAGGAAAAGTACACAGCAGAAAAGGGAAAGATATTTATAGACATTTACAAGATTTACAACTTTACAAATTTACTTGATGGCTCCAGGCCACCAAAAGAAAATCATAGACCCTCCTGCATCAAAAATCTAGTTTTCATCCACATATGCAACCAGCCACCTAAAAATTTCATGACCACCTTGCTGCAAACATATGTGAATAACCATGGGCTGAAGAATGAAACTATGCTAGTCACTACCCATGCTTTTCCAGTCATGATTATTACATTCATATTCAAACTCCAAGAAGTAAGGAATGTCACTTACTTCTCCTTGCTAACTGGAAGCAAAAATTTGATCTAGTAATGCATTAGAAAATACAACATGTTGATTACCATGCATTACATCAGAATTAGCTAGCTAAAAAGGACTTGAACCCTCTAATTTATCTTTATGCATTGCTTCAGCCACTAAGCAACTTGGTTCCTCCATGGTGTCCTCACTGACTGCATCATGAACCAAGTGAAGGTCTTCTTTAAAATTTTTGTGATAGGGGAAAAACTGATCTTCATCACTATTTCCATCAAAAGAAGTTTTGTCCCAACTACTGAAATTAAAGTCTTCAACACTGTCAGAATCAGTATCATACTTTGCAAAAAGAAGGAAAAGGATATGAACAAGAAACTTGTTCATCACTGCAATCTTGATGATAGGAAAACACACTATCATGTCCTTCTACCTCTTCTTTTGCAGGGTCATTACATGATGGGAGATCTTCTATACATGGGTCTTCATGTTCATTTTAAACACTGCCCTCATTATCAATATCAAAGACTATATCACAGGGGAGCTACAAACTAAAGTCCATACAATGTACATACCTTTGGAATTCATCAGCCAAGAGTGCTAAAATCATTTCACTAATTAGTGGACTTTGAGCTTCATTTTCTTCTTCATCAGCTACATCCTTGTCATTGCAAACATCATTCTTATCCAAAGTAAAAATGGAGATGTGTCACCTTAAATCATCTTGTGTGAATAAATCAATGCAGGAATCCTCATCTGCATCATATCCAATATTCTGCCCTTCACACAAAACATCATCAAACCGAGACAAGAAGTAAGAATCCTGACATTGGATAGAAGAACAATCTATAGACAAAAAGGAAACATTGCCATCCTTAGATTCATCTTTAACATCCTCATATGCACTGATCTCAAAATCAACTTCATAGTCAACACTCTGTGCATAGTGAGAATCAACATCAAAAACACTGGCCTCCTCATGAACATCATCAGGAGCAACCAGTCTTAGCAATCTTATGTCCTCTGCTAATTTCTAGTTCACCATTTTCAACCTCGCTAATTCCTTCTTGAGAGTAGCAACCTGATCAAAATGCTCAACAAACTTAGCTCTCAACACATCCCAAGAAGGGATTGAACATGAGGGCAAGGAAAAGAACCACTTCCTTGCACCATCAGAAAGTGTGTGCACAAATAACCTCATGGAAATATCTTCATGTTCAACATCCATACCTCAAAAAATACCCATGACAACATCAACATGTTGGCTTGCAAAAATAGATCCACCAACCATGAATCTTGGCAAGCAGTTCCCATCCTCAACAGAGAACTCATTAGGGGCACCTTCAATGCCATCAAAACAAAAGGGCCTACATTCCTCCATGAGGAACTACCCATAAACATTCATCCCTTTACAATAGTGCTACACACTTGATAGGGAAATATTTTCAACAAAAGAATACCTGGAAGTTTTGTAGCAGAAGACCTTTGGCTAGAAAGCAAGGCAGATCTAGAGCTCACCATGCAGCTTCATTAGATTTTGATAGTGTAGAGTCACCACTTCCTTGAAGAGGAAAGTATTTCACTGATTTTTGTATCTCTTCCAACCAACCAAAACTCACCAGGCTAACATGCACTATTTATCAGAAGAAAGACTGATCAAATAGAGAAAATTAGAGCCGCCACTCACAACTAGATGAGAAGATATCAACAAATGCTTTATTTATTCATCTGACTCTATTCTAGACTCCCCCTAGTAGAGTCACCATCTTGTTGGTGTTCTTTTTCCCCAAAGGTCAGCCTAGCATTAGAATTGACAGGTCTAGTGTCACATTCACTAAACACTCCAAAACTAAAAGGAAAAAGGGCCAACTGACAAGGATCAAAGAGAGATCCTTCTACACTTTGAGCTCCACATCACTCAGGCGGGTATACCTCATCTACACACACACATCAACTTGTGTCACACTACAGGCCTGCAGGTAACTAACTGTGGAATGGTTCTCAAACCTTTATAGGTATCTTGTACCTCAAATGAAACTAATATCTCATGCAATAGCCCTACTTGCATGGATTGAGTATGAAAACTAGAGACCTACACTAACAACATGAAAGGGAAAAGGTGAAACTGAATGGAAATGATTTGAAAGGATTGAAAGGACCCCTGAGATGCCCTAAGTCTCTGATAGACTAGTTCCTTATCCAATGGGCCACAGAGTCAAATACAATATTGCAAGGGACGGCTATGAAATAAGAAAACAATATACTTAATGTGTTGATGCCTAACATCAATCACACACCATGACCAAACCTCAACTTAACACCCACCTGTGCATTTAAGCATGTTATTATCCATCAAAGGATTTTGACTCTCCCCTTAGAAGAGACCTATAAATAGACAATACATTAACCAGTATCCACTGGAAGACAAGCATGAAATATCTTTGACACCTTAGCTCATACATATAGAAATAGTAACCCTAAACCAGTTATCCCTACGAAGACAACTCCACTTGCAAGCACATAGACAATGCAAATAGAAAAACTAGACACCCTTGATGTATGATTAATGAGTCCAGAATTCAAATGGAGATAGTTTGGTAATAGTAAGAGTATATTAAATTCTCATACATAACACAAGTCTATTACAATATGCATTGTATTCTTTGAACCAAGAAAAGAAAGAGGAACACTCTATATGCAGAGAGAAGGATAAATTTGTAGAACAAAACCTTTCATTGGAACCAGAAAGGAAATCTTAGTTGGAACCTGTTCAAAGTCAAAATTTCTACAACTTATATCATTAGCTACCTTGGAAACCCAAAATAGATTGCAACAAGCTATGGACATCGAGGGCCAGGCTTACTATGGCTAACCACAATAAAATTTCAAAAAAAACTAGAGGGAAAACCAACACCAGCCTGCAAAAAGCCTCAAGCAACAAAATTTGTCCTTCATACGGCACAAAAGTCTCTGCAATCAAGTAGCAGGCCTCTGGACCACTTTGCAACCACCAAACAAATCCAATCAGGCTGCTAAAACATTTAAAACCAGTCCTTCCTGTCACAAAAACTTTCTGCAAGTTTGAAATCAAATCCCAACAGTCACTTCTTTGGCACTAGTAGTGAATCGATGGTCAAAATTTAAACCTTTATCAACTTTATATCCCCACCATTTGATCAATCTCCCTTCACAAGCTTTACGATTTGAACCCATTAGACATCTCAGGTTAACTCTACAATGGTGACAGACAACAGTTTGTCACATTTTCACATAGCACAAAGATGGGCTACACGATCATGCGACAACTCGCTAACACTGCAACCACTGCCCGCCCTTAAGTATTGGACCCACCACATGTATCCACCTTAGCACCTACAGGCCAATGAAAATCATGCAAATTAGCACCTCCTGGAAAATGGACCCACCTCCCACAAAATCCTTGCCCCTTTGGGAAGATCAGACGGTGGTCGCATGATCGCAAAGGGGAAAAATATTCCTCATGATCATGCGGCCACCATAGATCTCCCCTGCAATGTCATTCCACCTAAGAATACCGGGGCTACCATCACATGACTTCATGACTTAAGTAGAACAAACCACCAGCCATGTCGCCAAATGCTGAGCCCTTAACCACCAGAATCAAGCGATAAGGAGATAATCGTTAGTCGCCAAGTCATAGAATGAAAACTTAACCACCAAGTAAATAAACACCGTAGAAGACTGGGACCCATGCGGACCTGTGGAAAATGGTCACATGATCACATGTCAGGAAACTCTTGCATGCAGCCATGCGAAAACCAATCAGGAGGAGCCCACTTTACACCCGCATAGGAAAATCCAACGGTCGTCACAAAAGAGAAAAGGCTAAACATCATGCATCCTTTTTATGTGATCATATGATAACCACTGATCCTATCTAAGCTTTAACCACACTGGGCAATGAAAAGAGCTGGGCCCATGAACCAACCACCAAGTATTCAACAACCACGTGACTAACCACCTGCCAGGTCACTGAATGTTAGCCGATAACCACCAAAAACTCAGAGATCACATGACTAATAGTCACTTAGTGATTGAAGGTTAGGCACCTAACTGCCAAAAATAAGAGATTGCATAACAACACAGTCGCCAGGTCACCGGATAAGAGATGTAACCATGAGAAGATCTGGAGAATCAACGACACAAGCAAGCAAGGACTGGGCCCCACCATCCATCACATCTCCGCAGTTAGGACCAAGGTCAAAAATAATGAAGGTTTTCAAACATATCAAAAACATCATGGATTTTCAGAAACACTCTGGGTTTTCAACACTATGGTAGATTTTGATGTGATTTGGGCTAGAGCAAGGTGACACATTGAAGAGCACAGGGCAGGATACCTTACAAAAACATTTGCAGGGAAGAGGCCATTTTCATAAGATTTTTCTATGACAGAAAAATGGCCTAACAGGAAGAAGGAAGAGAATAGGGCTTTATGTGCATACATTGATAGGTTACTTCACCTAGTTCAAGAAGAGGACCCATCTTTCTTTCCACCAATAACTATTCCAACCGAGTCAGTTTAGGCCATCGATGAGATTAAGAGGATTACGCAAGGTGCAAAGACTTGGATTAAGGGGATTGGGGATGAGGCCTACATCCACACTGAGGAGTTAGTTCGAATTCATGATAAGGCATTAGCCATCCTTTCCCGAATTCTTTGCATAGAGGATACTTGGGAAGATGAACATATCTATTAGGATGAGGCAAGCTCTAACTTGCAGGAGCTGATGGAAACCCCTAGGAAAATCTTGGTTGATGACAAGGTCATCGGAGAAGGAGCAAATAATTTATCTTGGTCGTATTGTGCAGTTCTCCTGAAAAGGGACATGTTTAAAGATTTCAATAAGGATTTAGATTTATTGAAGGGGATAGTTGAGAATATCCAGTAGGAGCTCTCCAATACCATTGCATCACTGTGGTTGCAAAGGTTGGCCGAGGAGGAAATAACAATAGAAAACATGAAGGAGAAATTGGAGGAGTTCTTTAGGCTTAACTCCTTCATAAAGGATGATTTTGAGAACCTCTCTACCTTCTTAAGAAACATGCACACAGCTTAGGATCTATTGCCAAAATGGGAGTACATCCTGAAGAGATCAAAGTGAGCAGTGGTGGTGCTAGAATTTAGATAGGAATCAGCACCGAGTGTTAGCATTAATGAGTTGGAGGCCATATTGCGTAGATTCTAGGAATTCAAACATAGAGGTCAAAGGTAGATGCATTTAATGCATAGAAGAATACATGCAATGGTCATTTATGACACCTCACTCTCTTCTTGAGCATGCACACATAGTGGGAATTTATTACCCACTACGGTAGTGGTTTCTTCCTTGCATTAATTCAAATTCCCTTTTCTATGCCCTAACCCAAATTAGGGCTGAGGTGGCAAAATTTGGGCCATCGGTTATTGTTCTAATCTAGACCTTTCATTGTTTTCAAGGACCTATATAAAGGGCTCTTATTCTCCTTTTGAAGAGAGAGAATTTTGAGATTGTTTCTTATGAGCTATTGAGACAATAAAGCTTTCATTGAAGTGTGGTGATCATTTGATGTGTCTTAATGCTTGCTTGGTTTCATAATTCTCTCAATTAGATTAAGTTTAGTAGATAAAGTGTTATGAATGCTTTGGAGGATATGATGATTTTTTCATGAGTTCCCATGGTTCATACTTTTGACATTTTAGTGATTCTAAATTATTGTACAAAGTTAGCCTGAACCATTATCGATGTGCCTAAATTTAATCATTTGTACAAACCTTTGAAGACTGCACTATTCTATGTGTAGTTGTAGATTGACTTGGCGAAGTGGGACTTGGTAATTGAGGAACTCATCCATCTCATACTTCCTTTAGTAACATTACCCTTAGGAGTAGATTAGAATCTTTGAACCCTAAACCCCCCTTCATTTTTGCATATCAGCTGAAAATCCCCAAAAAATAGTATTTAATTGAAAATATTTTGATAGTACCCATCCTCATTGTGACATAAAGGATTGAAACATAAGGCCCCTTTTGATCATCAGCAAATCAAATCAACTCTGAGCATATCGATGAGTCAAGGAAACTTGGAGTTATCGTATGATCTTTTTTCAATCTTAGCATACATGACACTTTGTTCAAGAGAGGATAGGATATTTTGGTATTTTGTTCTACTATTTGGTGAGTCATAAAACATGCATCAAAAAAAATTGGTGCTAGGAGGGCCACACTACAAGCCATAATTTTTCATCTCATGAATTGATATGGTGCTTCTGCATAGAGAGATCCTACCAATTTTACAACCTAATCTTGGATATGGAGATGACCAAGAAGATATCATCGCAGGCTTGAACTCACTCGCCTAGAAAGTTAAGAGAATTGCAGCTGAGTATATGGGAGTAAGTTTTGTGTTAGAAGAAGAAGTTTAGAAAAATCTCAAAGGATTGAGGTGGCTATTCAAAGAGCATTGGTCATTCAAAGGAATCAATGGCTTCTGGCACCTGTAAGAAGGGATTAAAGTAGATTTCACATACTAGAGAGGATTAATTCATTCTCACCTGAGGTACACCAAAGAATCTTGAGATCCATTCCAAGAGCAAAAGAACTAGAAGAACTAAATTTTGATCCAAAGCTTGGGCGAGGAAAGAAAGAAGCATCTACAAGTGATGCAGGAGCATCCAGGGTGTAAGAGCAATCTTGCATCACCCAAAAATATTTCTATTTTTGTATTCAATAAGGGCAATCTTGTGTAGAGCTTCTATTTATGGAAACTTGTTGTTTTTAGTAAGTTGGTCATAAATCTCAGAATGTTTTGATTTTACATGTGGAGGTTCATCTCAGTCATATCAGCCTACTAGTAAAGTTTCATGGCTAGATTAGGTCTAGTTTTGAAGATATTGAAGATTTTCAGTATTGGCAGTAGGGTACAAAAACTTTGAACTTAGTTTTGGAGGATTTAGAGGCTCCGAATGATGTAAAAAAGTTGGGTGACAAGTGCTTGTGGGAGTCAAGCCTGTAGAGCACTTTGTGGACTTTCTAAAATGGGGTTATAATAGTCCATCGGATCAACTGGTGATAACTTATGGTCTCTGGAAGTCGGGTCACCTGAAATGGTAGAAAATAATTTTCCTTCAAAATTTTTGTTCGGGTTTTAAAATTTATTTTGAGCAGACTTTGATGTAATAAATTGAAAAATAAAATAATTCTAAGTTTGGTCGGCCCTAAGGGCTAAATTTTTGGAACCTTCTCAGGCAGTGGAAAATGCCTATATAAAGAAGGCCCGTAGTGTGGTCTAGGGTAGTTCTAGGTGGATATCTGGGTATTGATTCAAGGCTTTGTCCTATAGAATATTGTAAGGGAATTCCCATGTGGCTTTGCATATTGTAATTCTAAAAGTTTATAATTTCACATTTATGGAGATAATAAGAAGCCAATTTTCTATTCTTGCATATTCTTGTTGTTTTTTTATTTTTGTTATGTGTTTGTGGTATTAAGGGGAGCACCCTTCATCAAGTGGTATCAAATCAGGAGTTCCTAAGTGTCTAAATAGATCACCAATTGTGAGGTAGTTTGCGCTAGGACCGCGGGTTAGGATTTCTATGTAAACAAATCACCGTGTGAGGCAGTTTGCACCAGGACCATGGTTAGGGTTTTAGCACGCATCACAAAAAAGCCTCCACGAAGGGAATGTGGTTGAAGAGCTGGTGTTGTAACACCTGAGGTTAGAGCACTCTAGAGACAAGTGGGAGCATTGCAAGAAGCTATTCATAGAGGAATGAATCTTAATATCTGAGATGAAAGTGAGGATGAAGCCGAAGAAGAAAATGATGATCAAGAAGAAGAAGAAGGTGAAATTTTGAATCAAGAAGAAGAAAGGCTTTTACTGGCCATTTCCAAGATCAGGAAAAGACCTAAGATTGAGGTTCTTGCATTTTCAAGAAATCTTAACCAAGAAGAATTGATTAACTGGATCAATGAATGTGAAGAATATTTTGAGTATGAAGATATTGAGGATCTTGATAGGGTCAAATTCATGAAAGCCAGATTGAAAGGTCATGCAAAGATTTGGTGGAAAGAGATTCAATTAGAGTGAAATAGAAGAGGGAAAGATAAAATCACAAGATGGGATCAGATGGTGGATAGATTGAAGTGAAAGTTCATCCCTGTTGATTATGAGCTTGACCTACTAAAGAAAATGCAAAGTTTGAAGCAAGTGGGATGATCTATTCAAGAGTATATAGAGGAGTTCTATCGAATCCTCATCAAAATAGCCATGTGGAAGCTAATAAGGAGAAATTTTCTCGTTACCTTAATAGGTTGAGGCCAAGCATTCAGGATGAGCTGAATCTCATTCGAATGAACAGTATTGAAGAGGCATACTAGTTTTCCCTAAAAGTAGAGGAAAAACTAAACAAGAAGTTCGAGAGCAGACAAAATGGAAGAGGTTGCGGTGGACGATCTAGTGGATGGTCATTTGGAGGCCAAAATGAAGATTCAAAAAATACGTATGAGGCTAGTAGTAGTCAAAATTAGAGAGGAAACAATTTCAATCATTTCCAAGATCAAACTAATAGAGATCAAAGAGGAAGAGGAAGAGGACAAGGTTCAAGAAGAGGAGGCTTCCATGGAACATGATTTCACTATGGAGAAGAAGGTCATAGGGAATTTGAATATCCTCAATGCCAAGGAAGGATGGATAGGAAGAATGAAGGAAAGGCCAGAGTTGCACATGTAGATGAAGATGGCAGATCATCAAATTTAGAAGATGCTAAAAGAGGAGAAATGATGATTAATAGAGGAGTCCTGTTGAGTGGTGAGAATGAACCTGAACAAAGGATGAGCCTATTTCTCACTAGATGCAAGTGTGAGGGTAAATTCTATGATGTGATTATCGATAGTGGAAGCACTGACAATTTTGTGTTAGAAGAGATGGTGACAAAGTTGAAGCTCAAGATATAGAAACACCCACATCCATATTAGATTGGCTAGGTGCAGTATGACCACAAGGTCATGGTCAGTGAACAATGCCTGGTAAAGTTCAAGATCAGTGGGTACCAAGATGAGGTTCTATGTGATATCATATCTATGGATGCATGTCATATGTTGTTGGGTAGACCATGTCAGTTTGAAAGATGTGTTGTACATGATGGTCATGTGAATACCTATTCCCTGACAAAGGATGGAGTGTGACATAAGATAAAGCCATTGAAGGAGACTAGAGAAAAGGATATTGTATCTGATAATGTACCTAATGGATTACCACTGGTAAGGAAGATTAGTCATTAGATGGATTTGATTCTAGGATCGAGTTTTCCAAACAAGGTAGCACACATAATGACACTAGTAGAAAGTGAAGAGTTGAACAGACAAGTACATGAGTTGTTATAGATGAGATTGATTCAGGGGAGCTTGAGTCCATGTGTTATACCAGAAGTATTAGCACCAAAGAAGAATGGAGAATGGAGGATGTGTACAGATTCTAGAGCAATAAACAAGATCAAAATCAAGTATAGGTTTCCATTGCCATGAATGGAAGATATTATGGATTGTTTGAGTGGATTTGTGTATTTCTCAAAGATAGATCTCAAGAGTGGATATCACCAGATTTGGATCAAGAGTAGATCGTATTGTGCAGTTCTCCTGGAAAGGGACATGTTTAAAGATTTCAGTAAGGATTTAGATTGATTAAAGGGGATAGTTGAGAGTATCTAGTAGGAGCTCTCTAATACCATTGCATCACTGTGGTTGCAAAGGTTGGCCGAGGAGGAAATAACAATAGAAAACATGAAGGAGAAATTGGAGGAGTTCTTTAGGCTTAACTCCTTCATAAAGGATGATTCTGAGAACCTCTTTGCCTTCTCAAGAAACATGCACATGGCTTAGGAACTATTGCCAAAATGGGAGGACATCCTGAAGAGATCAAAGTGAGCAGTGGTGGTGCTAGAATTTAGATAGGAATCAGCACCGAGTGTTAGCATTAATGAGTTGGAGGCCATATTGGGTAGATTCTAGGAATTCAAACATAGAGGTCAAAGGTAGATGCATTTAATGCATAGTGGACATACATGTAATGGTCATTTATGACACCTCACTCTCTTCTTGAGCATGCACGCATAGTGGGAATTTATTACCCACTATGGTAGTGGTTTCTTCCTTGCATTAATTCAAATTCCCTTTTCTGTGCCTAAACCCAAATTAGGGATGAGGTGGCAAAATTTGGGCCATTGATTATTGTTCTAATCTAGAGTTTTCATTGTTTTCAAGGACCTATATAAAGGCCTCTTCTTCTCATTTTGAAGGAAGAGAATTTTGAGATTGTTTCTTATGAGCTATTGAGACAATAAAGCTTTCATTGAAGTGTGGTGATCATTTGATGTGTCTTAATGCTTTCTTCATTTCATAATTCTCTCAATTAGATTAAGTTTAGTAGATAAAGTGTTATGAATGTTTTGGAGGATATGATGATTTTTTCATGAGTTTCTGTGGTTCATACTTTTGACATTTTTGTGATTCTAAATTATTGTACAAAGTTAGCCTGAACCCTTATCGATGTTCCTAAATTTAATCATTTGTACAAACCTTTGAAGACTGCACCATTCCACGTGTAGTTGTAGCTTGACTTTGTGAAGCGAGACTTGGTAATTGAGGAACTCATCCATCTCATACCTCCTTGAGCAACATTAACCTTAGGAGTAGATTAGAATCTTTGAAACCTAAACCCCCTTCATTTCTGTATATCGGGTGAAAATCTCAAAAAAATAGTATTTAATTGAAAATATTTTGATAGTACCCATACTCATCGTGACATAAAGGATTGAAACATAAGGCCCCTTTTGATCATCAAAAAATCAAATCAACTCCGAGCATATCCATGAGTCAACGAACCTTGGAGTTATCGTATGATCTTTTTGCAATCTTAGCATACATGATACTTTGTTCAAGAGAGGATAGGATATTTTGGTATTTTGTTCTACTATTTGGTGAGTCATAAAACACGCATTAATATAAATTGGTGCTAGGAGGGCCACACTGCAAGACATAATTTTTCATGTCATGAATTGATATGGTGCTTCCGCATAGAGAGATCATACCAGTTTTACAACCTAATCTTGGATTTGGAGATGACTAAGAAGACATCATCATAGGATTGAACTCACTCATCTGGAAAGTTAAGAGAATTGTAGCTAAGTATATGGGAGTAAGTTTTGTGTTAGAAGAAGAAGTTCAAAAAAATCTCAAAGGATTGAGGTGGCTATTCGAAGAGCATTGGTCATTCAAAGGAATCAATAGCTTTTGGCACCTGTAAGAAGGGAGTAAAGTAGATTTCACATACTAGAGAGTATTAATTCATTCTCACCTGAGGTACACCAAAGAATATTGAGATCCATTCCAAGAGAACAAGAACTATAAGAACTAAATTTTGATCCAAAGCTTAGGTGAGGAAAGAAAGAAGCATCTACAAGTGATGCAGGAGCATCCAGGGTGTAAGAGCAATCTTGCATCACCCAAAAATATTTCTATTTTTTAATTCAATAAGGGCAATCTTGTGTAGAGGTTCTATTTATGGAAACTTGTTGTTTTAGTAAGTTGGTCATAGATCGTATAATGTTTTGATTTTACATGTGGAGGTTCATCTCAGTCATATCAGCCTGCTAGTAAAGTTTCATGGCTAGATTAGGTCTAGTTTTGAAGATATTGAAGATTTTTAGTATTGGCAGTAGGGTACAAAAATTTTGAACTTAGTTTTGAAGGCTTTAGAGGCTCCGGATGATGTCAAAAAGTTGGGTGACAGGCACTTGCATGAGTAAAACCTATAGTACACTTTGTGGCCTTTCTGAAATGGGGTTTTAATAGTTCATCGGGTCAACTGGTGATGACTTGTGGTCTCCAGAAGTCGGGTCACCTGAAATGGTGGAAAATAATTTTCCTTCAAAATTTTTGTTCAGGTTTCAAAAGTTCTTTTGAGCGGACTTTGATTAAATAAATTGAAAAATAAAATAATTCTAAGTTTGGTCAGCCCTAAGGGATAAATTTCTGGAACCCTCTCAGATAGTAGAAAATGCCTATATAAAGAAGGCCCGTAGCGTTGTCTAGGGAAGTTCTAGGTGGATATCTGGGTATTAATTCAAGGCTTTTTCCTATAGAATATCATAAGGGAATGCCCATGTGGCTTTGCATATTGTAATTCTAAAAGTTTGTAATTCCACATTTGTGGAGATAATAAGAAGCTAATTTTTTGTTCTTTCATATTCTTGTTGTTTCTTTTTCTCTATTATGTGTTTGTGGTATTAAGGGGAGCACCCTTCATCAAGTGGTATCAGAGCAAGAGTTCCTAAGTGTGTAAATAGATCACCAATTGTGAGGTAGTTTGCGCTAGGACCGTCGGTTAGGGTTTCTATGTAAATAAATCACTGAGTGTGAGGTAGTTTGCACCAGGACCATGGTTAGGGTTTCAACATGCATCATGAAAATGCCTCCATGAAGGGAACATGGTGGAAGAGCTGGTGTTGTAACACCTGAGGTTAGAGCACTGTCGAGACAAGTGTGAGTATTGCAAGAACATATTTCTAGAGGAATCAATCGCAATGTCTGAGATGCAAGTGAGGATGAAGCCAAAGAAAGAAATGATGATCAAGAAGAAGAAGAAGGTAAAATTTTGAATCGAGAAGAAGAAAGGCTTTTACAGGCCATTTCGAAGATCGAGAAAAGACCTAAGATCGAGGTTCCTATATTTTCAAGAAATCTTAACCTAGAAGAATTGATTGACTAGATCAATGAATGTGAAGAATATTTTGAGTATGAAGATATTGAGGATCTTGATAGGATCAAATTCATGAAAGCCAGACTGAAAGGTCATGCAATGATCTGGTGGAAAGAGATTCAATTAGAGTGAAATAGAAGAGGGAAAGATAAAATCACAAGATGGGATCGGATGGTGGATAAATTGAAATGACTGTTCATCCCTGTTGATTATGAGCTTGATCTACTAAAGAAAATGCAAAGTTAGAAGCAAGCGGGATGATCTATTCAGGAGTATACAGAGGAGTTCTGTCGAATCCTGATTAGAATAGGCCATGTGGAAGCTGATAAGGAGAAAGTTTCTCATTACCTTAATGGGTTGAGGCCAAGCATTCAGGAGGAGCTGAATATCATTCGAATAAATAGTATTGAAGAGGCATACTAGTTTTCCCTAGAAGTAAAGAAAAAACTAAACAAGAAGTTTGAGAGTAGACAAAACAGAAGAGGTCACGGTGGATGATCTAGTGGATGGTCATATGGAGACCAAAGTGAAGATCCGAAAAAGAAGTATGAGGTTAGTAGTAGTCAAAATTAGAGAGGAAACAATTTCAATCATTTCCAAGATCAAAATAATAGAGATCAGAGAGGAAGAGGAAGAGGACAAGGTTCAGGAAGAGGAGGCTTCCGTGGAACATGATTTCACTATGGAGAAGAAGGTCATAGCGAATTTGAATTTCCTCAATGCCAACGAAGGATAGATAGGAAGAATGAAGGCCAGGTGAGAGTTGCACATGTAGATGAACATGCTAGATCATCAAATTCAAAAGATTCTGAAAGAGGAAAAATGATGATTAATAGAAGAGTCCTGTTGAGTGGTGAGAATGAACCTAAACAAAGGAGGAGCCTATTTCACACTAGATGCAAGTGTGAGGGTAAATGTTGTGATGTGATTATCGATAGTGGGAGCACTAAAAATTTTGTGTCAGAAGAGATGGTGACAAAGTTGAAGCTCAAGAGGTAGAAACACCCACATCCATATCAGATTGGCTGGGTACAGTATGACCACAAGGTCATGGTCAGTGAACAGTGCCTGGTAAAGTTCAAGATTGGTGGGTACTAAGATGAGGTACTATGTGATATCATACCTATGGATGCATGCCATATGTTGTTGGGTAGACCATGTCATTTTGACAAATATGTTGTACACGATGGTTGTGTGAATAACTATTCCCTGACAAAGGATGGAGTGTGACATAAGCTAAAACCATTGAAGGAGACCAGAGAAAAGGATATTATATCTGATAATGTACCTGATGGATTACCACTGGTAAGGAAGATCAGTCATCAGATAGATTTGATTCCAGGAGCTAGTTTTCCAAACAAGGCAGCACACAGAATGACACCAATAGAAAGTGAAGAGTTGAATAGACAAGTACATGAGTTGTTACAGAAGGGATTGATTTGGGAGAGCTTGAGTCCATGTGTTGTACTAGAAGTATTAGCACCAAAGAAGAATGGAGAATGGAGGATGTGTATAGATTCTAGAGCAATAAACAAAATCACAATCAAGTATAGGTTTTCATTGCCATGAATGCATGATATTATGGAGTGTTTGAGTGGATCTGTGTATTTCTCAAAGATAGATCTGAAGAGTGGATATCACTAGATTCGGATCAGAGAAGGAGATGAATGGAAGACTACCTTCAAGACAAAGGAAGGACTATATGAGTGGTTATTCATGCCTTTTGGGCTAACCAATGCACTGAGCACTTTCATGCGGCTCATGAACGAGGTTCTAAAAGAATTTCTATGTAAGTTTGTCATTGTAAGAAGTTGATGAAGGGTGCTTCCCTTAATACCACAAGCACATAACAGAAATAGAGAAACAACAACAATAATATGCAAGAACAAAAAATTGGCTTCTTATTATCTCCACAAATGTGGAATTACAAATTTTTAGAATTACAATATGCAAAGCCACATGGGCATTCCCTTACAATATTCTGTAGGACAAAGCCTCAAATCAATACCTAGATCTACTACCAAGAACTGCCCTAGACAACACTATGGGCCTTCTTTATATAGGCAATTTCCACCTCCTAAGAAGGTTCTAGAAATTTAGCCCTTAGGGCCGACCAAACTTAGAATTATTTTATTTTACAATTTATTACATCAAAGTCAACTCAAAATGAGTTTTGAAACCCAAACAAAAATTTTGAAGAAAAATTATTTTTTGCCATTTCAGGTGACCCAGCTTCTGAAGACCATAAGTCATCGCCCGTCATCCAAATTTTCAACCTCATCTAGGGCCTCTAAAGCCTTCAAAATTAAGTTCAAAGTTTCTATACCCTGCTGCAAATACCAAAAATCTCTACACCTAATCTAGCCATGAAACTTTGCTGGCAAGTTGATATGACTAAGATGAACCTCCATATGTAAAATCAGACATTCCAAGATCGTAAGACCAAATTACTAAAAATATCAAGTTTCCATAAATAGAAACTCTACACAAGATAGCCCTTATTGAATATAAAAACATAAATATTTTTGGGTGATGCAAGATTGCTCTTACACCAAGGATACTCCTGCATCAGACACCCGAGGTAATTTGAGAAGTGACCCTGTCACGACTCAGGTGTGTAGAGGAAAACTAAGATGGTTAACCTCCTCCTTTGTTAGCCATGATGAATCTTCTATAGGTCATCCTTTCCATTTAATGAAATACTCTTCATATGTCCCGTTCCTTGTGCTTCTGCCAACATGACTATCTAGTATGTCTTCAATCTCCTTGATATCTGAACTGGTTGCTGGAATACTCTACTATGATGCTGCAATCTCACCTTCAACACCTCCTTCATGATACTCTCTCAAATTTGAAATGTTAAACACTGGTGAAATATTCAGCTCATTAGGAAATCTTACCTCATATGCATTTCCTAAATCATGCTTCTTCAGTATCTTACATGGTCCAAACTTCTTCATTTTCAGCTTGTTATATGTACCAACTAGAAACTACACCTTCCGCAAATGAACCATGACTTCATCCCCAAACTAAAATTCCTTATGCCTCCTTTTTTGATCTGCCCTAGTCTTATACTGCACATTCATCTTGGTAATATGCTTCCTCACCTCCTCATGGATGTTCTTCAAATGTTCTACAAAATTCTCAGCTTCAGCACTACTTATTTCTCCTTTATCTATCTTTCTCAATTCAGATAGATTTCTTAGACTACTTCCATATACAATCTAGAATGGTGATTTACCAGTGCTCCTGTTGATAGAATTATTATATGCAAATTCTGCCTATGGTAAAATTAAATCCCATCCTGTTGGCTTATCACCAGCCAAACATCTCAGTAGATTTCCTAAACTTCTATTCACCACCTCTGTCTGTCCATCAGTCTGTGGATGATGTGATGAACTAAACTTCAAATCTGTCTTCAACTTTTTCCATAATGTCCGCCAGAAATATCCAATAAATTTAGTATCTCGATCTGAAACTATGGTCTTTGGCAAACCATGTAGTCTCACCACTTCTCTAAAAAACAATTCTGCTACATGAACAACATCATTAGTCTTCTTGCAGGGAATGAAATGTGTCATCTTCAAAAATCTATCAACTACTACAAAAATTGAATCATGTCCCTGCTGTGTCCTCGGTAAACCAAGAACAAAGTCCATACTGATATCCTCCCAAGGCTTTTCTAGTATAGGTAATGGCTGATATAACCTTGTATTCTAATTCACTCCTTTCACCATCTAACATACTCTACAACTCTATAGAAACTTCTTCACATCTTGCTGCAACTGTGGCCAATAATAATTCTCACCAACCAAAGCAACAGTTTTATCATGACCAAAATGTCTACCCAATCCTCCACTATGCTTCTCTTTGATGAGATTCTCCCTCATAGAACTTCTTGGAATGCACAACTGACTCTCTCTAAATAGCATATCATCTTAGATGATGAAATCCAGCCATTTCATCCTATCTAGAGTAACAGGTTCTATACAAGCTTTCCAAGCTTCACCAAAATCAGGATCCTCTGGATACAAATTCTTGAGTTCTTTGAACTCAACCATTTCAATTCGTATCTCTATTAGCAATAGTTGCCTCCTGCTAAGAGCATCCACAACCCTATTATACTTTCCACTCCTGTGTTTCAAAACAAATGTATAACTCTGCAAAAACTCAACCCATTTCAAATGCCTCTGATTCAAATTTTCTTGACTATTCAAATATTGCAAAGCTTGATGATCAGTATACAAAAAAAACTCCTTAGAAAGTAGATAATGTCTCCACTTCTTTAATGCCTGAACTATAGCATAAAATTCTTGATCATAGACAGAATATTTTCTCTTGGCATCATTTAACTTCTCACTGAAATAAGAAACAGGTTTACCTTCTTGGCTCATAACAGCTCCTATTACAGTACCACTAGCATCACAATCTACTTGAAGCACCTTATTAAAATCCTGAAGTGCTAAAATAGGTTGTTCTGTAACTTTTTGTTTCAACAATTGAAAACTCTTTTCTGCCCCATTAGTCCACTTAAACTCTTTTCTATCCCCTCTCATTGTTTTAGTCAAGGGTCCATAAATA
Organism: Chamaecyparis obtusa; assembly: GCA_027943335.1. Classification (NCBI taxonomy): domain Eukaryota; kingdom Viridiplantae; phylum Streptophyta; class Pinopsida; order Cupressales; family Cupressaceae; genus Chamaecyparis; species Chamaecyparis obtusa. The sequence continues at coordinate 43,823 of BSBK01012483.1, read as the reverse complement.
CTGCTAAATTTTTTGATAAACTTTCTGTAAAAGCTAGCTAGACCATGAAAAGATCTTACCTCGGTAGCACTCCTTGGAGTAGGCCATTCAAGGATAGCTTGTACCTTCTCTGGGTCCATTTTTAGACCTTCTGTTGAAACTACAAATCCTAAATACACTAACTCTTTCTTCACAAAATTGCACTTCTTTAAATTAATCAACAATTTCTCATGTCTTAGCTTCTCAAACACCATACAAATATGCATCATATGTTCCTCCAATGTCTTGCTAAAGATCAAAATATCATCTAAGTAAACAATGATAAACTTTCTCAAAAATTCTTTCAGAACCTCATTCATGAGCCGCATGAAAGTGCTCGGTGCATTGGTTAGCCCAAAAGGCATGACTAACCACTCATACAGTCCTTCCTTTGTCTTGAAGGTAGTCTTCCATTCATCTCCTTCTCTAATCTGAATCTGGTGATATCCACTCTTCAGATCTATCTTTGAGAAATACTCAGCTCCACTCAAACAGTCAATAATATCATCCATTCATGGCAATGGAAACCTATACTTGATTGTGATCTTATTTTTTTCTCTGGAATTTGTATACATCCTCCAATCTCCATTCTTATTTGGTGCTAATACTAGTATTACAGCACATGGACTCAGGCTGTCCCGAATTAATCCCTTTTGTAACAACTCATTTACTTGTCTATTCAACTCTTCACTTTCTGCTGGTGTCATTCTGTGTGCTGCCTTGTTTGGCAAACTGGCTCATGGAATCAAATCCTCTGATGATTGATCTTCCTTATGGGTGGTAATCTATCAGGTACATTATCAGATACAATATCTTGAAACTCATTCAACAAATCTGCAACCTCTACAGGTACATCCTCCACTTCTTCTTTACTAGCTTTTGGAATTAAAGCAAAACACACATGCTCATGCCTCATACCATCTAGGAATTTTCTTCCATCAACAAATGTTATTCTTGCATTACCACATACCTTTTCTTCAGTCTCCTTCAATGGCTTTAGCTTATGTTGCACTCCATCCTTTGTCAAGGAATAGGTATTCGCATGACCATCATGTACAACACATCTATCAAACTACCACAGTCCACCCAAAAACATATGACATGCATCCATAGATATTATATCACATAGTACCTCATCTTGGTACTCACTGATCTTGAACTTTAATAGGCACTGTTCACTGACCATGACCTTGTGGTCATCCTATACCTAGGAAATTTGATATGGATGTGGGTGTTTCTATCTCTTAAGCTTCAACTTTGTCACCATCTCTTTTGACACCAAATTATCAGTGCTTCCACTATCGATAATCACATGACAGCACTTGCATCTAGTGCGAAACAAGCTCCTCCTTTGTTTAGGTTCATTCTCACCACTCAGCAAGACTCTTTTGTTAATTAGTGTTTCTCCTCTTTTAGCATCTTTAAAATTTGATGATCTGGCATCTTCATCTACATGTGCAACTCTAGGCTGGCCTTCATTTCTCCTGTCTATTTTTCCTTGGCATTGAGGACATTCAAATGCCCTATGAACTTCTTCTCCATAGTGAAAACATGTTCCATGGAAGCCTCCTCTTCCTCTTCCTCTCTAATCTCTATTATTCTGATCTTGGCAATGATTGAAATTGTTTCCTCTCTGATTTTGGCTACTAGTGGCCTCATCCTTCTTTTTCAAATCTTCATTTCGGCCACCATATCACCGTCCAGCAGATCTTCCACCATGACCTCTTTCATTTTGTCTGCTCTCAAATTTCTTGTTCAGCTTTTCCTCTACTTTTACGGCAAACTCGTATGCCTCCTCAATACTATTCATTCGAACCAGATTCAACTCCTCCTGAATGCTTGGTCTTAACCCATTAAGGTATCAGGCAACTTTCTCCTTATCAGCTTTTGCATGGCCTATTCTAATGAGGAGTCGATAGAACTCTTCTGTATACTCCTGAATAGATCTTCCTGCTTGCTTCAAAATTTGCATTTTCTTTAGTAGGTCAAGCTCATAATCAATAGGAATGAACTATTGCTTCAATTTATCCACCATCTAATCCTCTGAAATTGATCGACTGGATCAATGAATGTGAGGAATATTTTGAGTATGAAGATTTTTGAGGATCCTGATAGGGTCAAATTTGTGAAGGCCAAATTGAAAGGTCATGTGAAGATCTGGTGGCAAGAAATTCAATTTGAATGAAATAGAAGAGGGAAAGATAAAATCACAAGATGGGATCGGATGATGGATAAATTGAAAAAACAATTCATTCCTGTTGATTATGAGCTTGACCTACTAAAGAAAATACAAAGTTTGAAGCAAGCAAGAAGATCTGTTCAGGAGCACACAAAGGAGTTCTATCAACTTCTCATCAGAACAGGCCATGCAGAAGCTGATAAGGAGAAAGTTTCCTAATACCTTAATGGGTTAAGGCCAAGCATTCAGGAGGAGTTAAATCTAGTTTGAATGAACAGTATTGAGGAGGCATACCAGTTCGCCCTAAAAGTAGAGGAAAACTTAAACAAGAAGTTTGAGAGCAGAAAAAATAGAAGAGGTCGTGGTGGAAGATCTAGTGGACGGTCATATGGTGGCTGAAATGAGGATCTGAAAAAGAAGGATGAAACTGGTAGTAGTTAGAATTAGAGAGGAAATAATTCCAATCATTTCCAGGATCAGAGTAATAGAGATCAGAGAGCAAGAGGAAGAGGACAAGGATTTGGAAGAGGAGGCTACCGTGGAACATGTTTTCACTATGGAGAAGAAGGTCATAGGGCATTTGAATGTCCTCAGTGCCAAGGCAGAACAGATAGGAGAAATGGAAGCCAAGCCAGAGTTGCACATGTAGATGAAGATGCTAGATCATCAAATTCTGAAGATGCTGAAAGAGGAGAAATGCTAATTAATAGAAGAGTCTTGTTGAGTGGTGAGAATGAACCTGAACAAAGGAGGAGCCTGTTTCGCACTAGATGCAAGTGTGAGGGTAAATGTTGTGATGTGATTATCAATAGTGGAAGCACTGACAATTTGGTGTCAGAAGAGATGGTGACAAAGTTGAAACTCAAGAGATAGAAACACCCACATCCATATTGGATTGCCTGGGTGCAGGATGACCACAAGGTCATGGTCAGTGAACAGTGTCTGGTAAAGTTCAAGATCGGCGGGTACCAAGATGAGGTACTATGTGATATCATCTCTATGGATGCATGTCATATGTTGTTGGGTAGACCATGGTATTTTGATAGATGTGCTATACACGATGGTCGTGTGAATACCTATTCCCTGATAAAGGATGGAGTGCGACATAAGCTAAAGCCATTGAAAGAGACTGAAGAAAAGGTATGTGGTAATGCAAGAATAACATTTGTTGATGGAAGAAAATTCCTAGATGGTATGAGGCATGAGCATGTGTGTTTTGCTTTAATTCCAAAAGTTGGTAAAGAAGAAGTAGAGGATGTACTTGTAGAGGTTGCAGATTTGTTGAATGAGTTTCAGGATATTGTATCTGATAATGTACCTGATGGATTACCACTGGTAAGGAAGATCAGTCATCAGATGGATTTGATTCTAGGAGCCAGTTTTCCAAATAAGGTAGCACATAGAATGACACCAACAGAAAGTGAAGAGTTGAACAGACAAGTACATGAGTTATTGCAAAAGGGGTTGATTCAAGAGAGTCTGAGTCCCTGTGTTGCACCAGTGGTATTAGCACCAAAGAAGAATGGAGATTGGTGGATGTGTATAGATTCTAGAGCAATAAATAAGATCACAATCAAGTATAGGTTTCCATTGCCATGAATGGATGATATTATGGATTGTTTGAGTGGGGCTATGTATTTCTCAAAGATAGATCTGAAGAGTGGATATCACCAGATTCAGATTAGAGAAGGAGATGAATGGAAGACTACCTTCAAGACAAAGGAAGGACTGTATGAGTGGTTAGTCATGCCTTTTGAGCTAACCAATGCACCGAGCACTTTCATGCAGCTCATGAACGAGGTTCTGAAAGAATTTTTGGGTAAGTTTGTCATTGTTTACCTAGATGATATTTTGATTTTTAGCAAGATATTGGAGGAACATATGATGCATATTCGTATGGTGTTTGGGAAGTTGAGAGATGAGAAATTGTTGATTAATTTGAAGAAGTGTAGTTTTGTGAAGAAAGAGTTAGTGTATTTGAGATTTGTAGTTTCAGCAAAAGTTCTAAAAATGGACCTAGAGAAGGTACAAGCTATCCTTGAATGGCCTACTCCAAGGAGTGCTACTGAGGTAAGATCTTTTTATGGTTTGGCTAGCTTTTACAGAAATTTTATTAGAAATTTTAGCAGTATTTGTGGTCCCTTGACTGAAACAATGAGAAGAGATAGAAAAGAGTTTAAGTGGACTAATGGGGCAGAAAAGAGTTTTCAATTATTGAAACAAAAAGTTACAGAACAACCTGTTTTAGCACTTCGAGATTTTAATAAGGTGTTTCAAGTAGATTGTGATGCTAGTGGTACCACAATAGGAGCTATTATGAGCCAAGAAGGTAAACATGTTGCTTATTTTAGTGAGAAGTTAAATGATACCAACAGGAAGTATTTTGTTTATGATCAGGAATTTTATGCTATAGTTCAGGCATTGAAGAAGTGGAGACACTATCTGCTTCCTAAGGAGTTTGTTTTGTATACTGATCATCAAGCTTTGCAATATTTGAATAGTCAAGAAAAGTTGAATCAGAGGCATTTGAAATGGGTTGAGTTTTTGTAGAGTTATACATTTATTTTGAAACATAGAAGTGGAAAGTCTAATAGGGTTGTAGATGCTCTTAGCAGAAGGCAACTATTACTGATAGTGATGCAGATTGATGTGGTTGGGTTCAAGGAACTCAAGAATTTGTATCCAGAGGATCTTGATTTTGGGGAGCTTGGAAAGCTTGTAAAGAACCTGTTACTCTAGATAGGATCAAATGGCTAGATTTTATCATCCAAGATGATATGCTATTCAAAGGGACTCAGTCGTGCATTCCACAAAGTTCTATGAGGGAGAGTCTCATCAAAGAGAAGCATAGTAGACGGTTGGCTAGACATTTTGGTCGTGATAAAACCCTTGCTTTGGTTGGTGAGAATTATTATTGGCCACAGTTGCAGCAAGATGTGAAGAAGTTTGTATAGAGTTGTAGAGTATGTTAGATGGTGAAGGGAGTGAAGCAAAATATAGGGTTATATCAGCCATTACCTGTACCAGAGAAGCCTTGGGAGGATATCAGTATGGACTTTGTTTTTGGTTTACCGAGGACTCAGTGGGGACACGATTCAATTTTTGTAGTAGTTGACAGATTTTCAAAGATGGCACATTTCATTCCCTGCAAGAAGACTAATGATGCTATTCATGTAGTAGAATTGTTTTTCAGAGAAGTAGTGAGACTACATGGTTCGCCAAAGACCATAGTTTCAGATAGAGACACTAAGTTTGTTGGATATTTCTAGCATACATTATGGAAGAAGTTGAAGACAAATTTGAAGTTCAGTTCACCACATCATCCACAGACTGATGGACAGACAGAGGTGGTGAAAAGAAGTTTGGGAAATTTGCTGAGATGTTTGGTTGGAGATAAGCCAATAGGATGGGATTTGATTTTACCACAAGAAAAATTTGCATACAATAATTCTGTCAATAGGAGCACTGGTAAATCATCATTCTAGATTGTATATGGAAGTAGTCCAAGAAATGCATCTAACTTGAGAAAGATAGATAAAGGAGAAATAAGTAGTGCTGAAGCTGAGAATTTTGCAGAACACTTGAAGAACATCTATGAGGAGGTGAAGAAGCATATTACCAAGATGAATGTGCAGTATAAGACTAAGGTAGATGAGAAAAGGAGGCATAAGGAATTTCAGGTTGGGGATGAAGTCATGGTTCATTTTTGGAAGGAGCGATTTCTGGTTGGTACATATAACAAGTTGAAAATGAAAAAGTTTGGACCATGTACGATATTGAAAAAGCATGATTCAGGAAATGCATATGAGGTAGAATTGCCTACTGAGCTGAATATTTCACCAGTGTTTAACATTTCAAATTTGACAGAGTATCATGAAGGAGGTGTTGAAGATGAGGTTGCAGCAGCATAGTGGAGTATTCTAGCAACCAGTTCAAATATCAAGGAGATTGAAGACATACTGGACAGTCATGTTGGTAGAAGCACAAGGAACAAGACATATGAAGAGTATTTGGTCAAATGGAAAGGATGACCTATAGAAGATTCATCATGGCTAACAAAGGAGGAGGTTAACCGTCTTGGTTTTCCTCTGCACACCTAAGTTGTGACAAGGTCACTTCTCAAATTGTCCTGGGTGTCTGATGCAGGAGCATCCTGGGTGTAAGGTAAATCTTGCATCACCCAAAAATATTTCTATTTTTGTATTTAATAAGGGCTATCTTATGTAGAGCTGCTATTTATGGAAACTTCCTATTTTTCGTAAGTTGGCCTTACGATCTCAGAATGTTCTAATTTTACATATGGAGGTTCATCTCAGTGATATCAGCCTACCAGAAAAGTTTCATGGCTAGATCAGGTGTAGTTTTGTAGATATTGAAGATTTTTGGTATTGGCAGCAGGGTACAGAAACTTTGAACTCAGTTTTGAATGCTTTAGAGGCCCTAGATGAGGTTGAAAATTTGGGTGACGAACATTTTGCATCGATCAAGCCTATAGAGCACTTCGTGGTGTTTCCAGAATGAGGTTATAATAGCCAATCAGGTCAACAGGCGATGACTTATGGTCTTCAGAAGTTGGGTCACCTGAAATGGCGGAAAATAATTTTTCTTCAAAATTTTTGTTTGGGTTTCAAAAGTTATTTTGAGCCGACTTTGATGTAATAAACTAAAAAATAAAATAATCCTAAGTTGGGTCGGCCCTTAGGGCTAAATTTCTTGAACCTTCTCGGGTGGTGAAAATTGCCTATATAAAGAAGGCCCATAGTGTTGTCTAGGGCAATTTTGGGTAGTAGATCTGGCTATTGATACGAGGATTTTTCCTACAGAATATTGTAAGGGAATGCCCATGTGGCTTTGCATATTGTAATTCTGAAAGTTTTTAATTCCACATTTATGGAGATAATAAGAAGCCAATTTTTTGTTCTTGCATATTATTGTTGTTGTTTCTCTATTTCTATTATTTGTTTGTGGTACTAAGGGGAGCACCCTTCATCAGAGCCCTAAAACTCTAAACATGTCTCATTAAGGGACACAACAAGGGTCTCAAGGACACCAATCTCAACACGATATGGATCAAGAACCTACACCTTCTGAAATTGTTCGATATCAAAACAATGATGACTTTAAAAGAATGATGAAACATTTCTTGAAGGAAGATAGAGAAGCATACTTTTTAGAATTAGCTCATCAAGGAGCTAAACTTCCTCCAAACTTTAATGTGGAAGATATCATTACACATGAGGATGAAACTCCTATCATGGCTATGATGAAACAGATGCATGCCATGCAAGTCAAAGTTAACAAACTTGAGAAAGAAAAGGAACCTACGAAGTTCTCCATGGAAGCTCTATGACCTTTTCCATTCAATAAAGACTTGTACATGTCACCATTCCCTAAAAGAGTGGAGATGCCAAAATATGATAAGTATGATGGAAACTCTGACCCTCAAGATCATGTTAGAGAATTCTATACTCAATCTATGGAGTTTATGCATGAACCAACCTACTTAATGCCTCTTTTCCCTCGATCTCTGGGAGGAGTAGCCATTCATTGGTTCTCTAGAATGCCTCCTACTATCAAAAATTTTGAGGAGTTAATCAAACTATTCAATCAACAATACTCCTACAATATTCAACATCTGGTCACTATGATCGACATCTACAATTTGAAACAATATCCAGGACAACCATTCCTGACATTTCTCAAGAGGTGGAGGAAGAAATTTTCTCTATATGCTAGATCCATTCCTGAAAATTTCAAGTTGGAAATCTTCATCAACAATCTTGTCCCAGAAATCAACTACCCTTTACAAATGCAAAATCACACATCTTTTGACAAGATGGTAGATAATGCAATCAAAATTAAGAAAGTACTTGTGAAAAAAGGAGACATCACACTTCAACAAGACAAGTATGAATCCGGATCTAGTTCTAAGGACAAGAACAAAAATTTGAAAAGGAATAAAGGCATTGTCACAGATGGCTTTGTTGATAATATTCATGCCCCATCTAAGGCACCTACTTTCAATCTCACTGTTGGTACCCAAGCCATCAAAGCTTCCGAAGAAAAAGCCATAGAGTCCAACAAAAAGTCATCTGATTACAAACCTTGGGCTACAGATCCTAATCACAAATTCACACCTCTTGGAGAATCCTTGGAATCTGCCATGAAAACTTTGTTGGAAAATAAAATCATCTACTTTCCTGAGATGAAAGTCTTCGATCCTAAACCTAAACCAAAATGGTGGAGAGAGAACAATTTCTATGAATTCCATTGCAATGAAGGTCATAAGACTAATAACTATATTCTCTTGAAGCACATTATACAAGATAAAATTGATAATGGCAACATCACGATTGACAATCATAAGAGCAATAATGATCATACAACATTCACAGAACCATTTCCTAAACATGGTAAAGAAGATTCTTCTTCTCAACCTAATATGGGTGCTAAAGTCAATTATGCCTACTCAGGAAACAATGTTGTTATCAATATGGTTGAACCATGCCTATCTGAGCATTGCAATGTCATCACAATTGTAAGAAGAGATAGAGATAATCAATCAGCTAATGTAGTTACTCGATCACAAGCTCAGGCACACATACAAGGACAAATACCAAATTCATCAAGTGTCCCTAAGGTACCTTTCAATCTTTCATCTGCTTCTAAACAGAAGGCTACATCTAAATCTTCAAATCCTAAAAACACAAGGCCTACTTCATAGAGTATTGTCCAACAACTCCAACACATAAATGCTAAAATCTCCATGTTTGAGTTGCTTCGGATATCTCTAGCTCATAGAGCCATTCTAGACAAAGCTCTGCTCATATCCAATGTTCCTAATGACCTTGATTTAGATAGATTCCAAACTATGGTTGGTCATCTTACATCTCCAGAGTACATTTCCTTTTCAGAGGAAGATGATAACTCTTTGAGTCATCCGTATAACCAGCCCTTGCATATTGAAATCTTGATCCAAAACCATCATGTCAAACATGTGTTGATAGATGGGGGCATTGCCCTAAACATTTGTTCTTTTAGCTTGATTACACAATTGGGATTTTTAGAAATGGCCATTTATCCCAAGAAGAAGATAACTATCAAAGAATTTGATGAGCAAGAAAGATCTTCTAAGGGAACTATTGTCTTACCTATCAGAGCAGGTCCTGTCATCAGAGATACTATATGTCAAGTTCTTGATCTACCTTTGGCTTACAATATCCTCCTAGGAAGACCCTGGATACATGACATGAAATCCATTCCCTTTATATTCCATTAGTGTTTGAAATTTCCTTATGAAGGAGTTGAGGTGATGATTCTAGCTGATTTGTATACAACTTGCAATACCTTGAAAGAGAGTGTTGATAAACTTGTTCCCAATAATAGAGAATCTTCCACTGAGTAGCTCGACATTGCTTCAACATCTAAGATGGAAGACATTGCTAAAGAGGTTAAGATCAAAGAAAATGGTATGGGAGAATATACTATAGAGCTAGCCTTATCTTTGAAATCTCTCACTATCTCTCCTAAGTCTTATGGGCAAACTTTGAGACAGTCTAAAACAAAGTCTAAAGAACCTCTTGAGGCATATAAAGGAAATTTTGTTTCTGAACAAGTATCTAAATAGGAGTTTGAAGAGGATGAAGTTGTGCTTGCATGGCTATACAAAGATGAACCTAAATCTCAAGTTTTCCAAAAATGTGATGCTAAAATACCGAACATCCCTTCTAAGTCATATGGCCCATGCAACAAATTGATCACAAAGATGGGATATAAAGGAAAAGGACCTCTCAGACTATAGGGTAAAGGTCTTCTATCACCACTTGATCATCATGGTTGAGAAAACAAGAATACAATAGGTCTAGGATACATGAAGAAACTATTCTATCTTAGCAAGAACTCCTTGCATGTATTAGAACAGATTGAGCCTTCCGTAGAAAATCAACTAAAGGGAGAAATAATTGAACAATCTGGTAGTGATGATTCAGACACCACTGATGAGCTCATTCCTTATGAGCATTTTCCTAAAGAAATAAAAGACCTCCTTGAAGCTGAAGATGATCCAATAAAAATAATTAATGTAGTAGAAACACAAGAACCTACTATAGAGCAAGAGATAGTTGCAACACAAGAACCAGCTAATCTCAAAGGAAATCAAAAGGAGGAAGGTGGTAGTTATTCTGAGATGGATTCCGATGAGTATGAATTCAAATTAGAATCTGAGGGAAACCCTTCTTGGGGCATTCATCCTGACTTTACTCATGTTCTCAGATTTCCTAAAGGTCTAGATGAAGAAACAGAAGATGAATGAAATGACTATGAATGGGGAGTCATTCCAGAACTAGATGAACTTATTATAGAAAAGCATGTTGATGTTTTTCACCAATATGCACCTCAACCTAATGTAATTCTAGAGTGAAATGATGAACTTATCGAGTCTGATCCATTGATAGCTGAAGTGGATTTCCATAATGACATTGAGCCTATTCACGAATTGAATATCTTAAGTTGTAATATCACCTTTGAACTTGAGCGTCAGGTTAGGACCAATGATGATAGATCCATATCCATAAACACTCTTTCCCAATCTTTCACCACTTTGACTATCCAACACCCTGACCTTCTTGACATAACATCCAACAACTTGAACCAAGGTATTTATACCTTTCCCAATGACTATGCCCTTTCTTGCTACCTAAATCCAGTTGAGCCTATGAGGACTTCCATCAGTGAACTGAGTGTTAGCATGATGGAGTCAGACATCAAGTATCTTAGTCAGAAAAATAAGAATAAGAATAAAAAGAAAAGGAATTCTAAGGGTGAAAACCACTTCGTGGCAGTTTGAGAACCTACAAAAGTAAAAATAAAAGATGTATCTGAAGGTGAAAACCTCTTTGATGCACCTAAGGATGAGATATTTGATGTCCTTCTGAGTCATTTATAGGACAGATCTCCACTTCTAGTTGAGCCCACTCAATCTATCAATTTGGGAACAGTAGAAGAACCACAATTAATCCATGTAGCACAATCTTTATCAGAAGAAGAAAAACAAAAATTTATGACATTCTTAATAGAGAAAAAGATCAACTTTGCATGGAAATATTTAGATATGCAAGTGTTGGATCCTAATCTTATAATGCACTATTTATCTATAGCTCCGAATGTTAAACTTGTTAAGAAAAAATTGAGAAAGATGCATCCACATGTTGCACTCTCAGTAAAAGCTGAATTAGAGAAGCTCCTAAAAGCCAAATTTATCCAATTTATTGATTATACAGAACGGATCTCTAATATTGTACCTATTTCTAAAGTAGACAAATCAATAAGAGTGTGCACAGATTGTAGAGATGTAAACAAAGCATGCCCTAAGGATGATTTTCCACTACCTAACATTGATATGATAGTGGACATGACTGCGGGTTTTGAGATGTATTCTTTAATGGATGGTTTTTCTGGATATAATCAAATAAAAATTTCTCTAGAAGACCAAGAGAAAACTGCTTTCACATATGCATGGGGTGCCTTCTATTGGAATGCCATGCCATTTGGGCTTAAGAATGCTAGTGCTACATATCAAAGAGCTATGACATCTATTTTTCATGACATGATCCATTGAACTATGGAGGATTATGTTGATGATACTTTAGAAAAATCTATGACAAGATCTAAACATCTAAATGACTTGAGCAAGATACTAGACAGAATGGAAAAATTTAGTCTCAGACTAAATCCTAAGTGTGCTTTCGGTGTCACTTTTGGAAAGATTTTAGGCTACATTGTTTCAAAGAAAGGAATTGAAGTAGATCCAACTAAAGTTAAAGCTATCATGGAGATGCAACCTCCCAAGAACATTAGTCAAATGAGAACATTGCAAGGGAGAGTTCAATCTATTAGATGCTTCATATCTCAGCTAGCACACATATCACAACCTTTTACAAAGGCATTACATAAAGGTGTGACCTTTGCATGGAGCGAGGAATGTGAAAAGAGTTTTAAACATATCAATAAATATCTATCAAATCCTCCTATCTTGATGCCTCCCATTCAAGGGAAGCCTTTGATCTTATATGTCTCTACTTCAGATACATCACTATGCGCATTGCTTGCACAACATGATGAGAACAAGAAGGAAAGAGATATATACTATATCAGTAGAATATTGGTGGCATACGAAAAGAAATATTCTATTATTGAAAAGGCTTGTCTAGCTATGATCTTGGCATCACAAAAACTGAGACATTATATGTTGGCTCATACCATGCATTTAGTAGCTAAGATTGATCCACTAAAGCACCTACTAAGAAAAGTTGCCCTCACGGGTAGATTAGCCAAATGGGTCATGCTCTTAAGTGAATTTGATATTGAATATATTGAAAGAAAAGCTATTAAAGGCCAAGTTATTGCTGATCAATTAGTAGATGCACCTTTTTTTGATGACACACCAATGAAAATGGAATTTCCAGATTCCTCTATCATGAATCTTTCTTCTAGAGAATGGCAATTGTTCTTTGATGGCTCCTATACATAGGATGGATCTGGAGCAAGTATTTTGTTTATCACTCCTCAAGGGTACTCAATACCCAAAGCATTAAGATTAAAGTTCCCTTGTACAAACAATATTGTTGAATATGAAGCCTTTTTGAATGGTATGAAAATAGCAATTGAGTGGAGAGTAACAGAACTACACATTCAGGGAGACTCACAACTTGTAATGCATCAAGTCAATGATGTCTACCAAATGAAAGATGAAAAGCTCATTCCATACAAAATAATGGTAGATGATCTACAAAAATATTTCATATCTATCACATTTAGGCAAATACCTAGAACAGAGAATAAGGCTACCCATGCAATGGCAACATTATCTACTTTATTACAGCAGCCTGAATATGAGCTACGCTATGAGTTCTTGGTGGAAGCACTATCTTATCCTACATATGACTCCCCTGATACCCATATGATCTGCACTATTGTGGGTCATGATTCATCCCTATATAAAAACCTATTCTCCTATCTCAAAGACCAAATCATTCCTGATACCTTTAACCATCATGAAAAGAGATACCTTATCTGTAATGCCTCCCAATATGTCATCATTGGTCATGATCTATACAAACAAGGTCTAGATGGTACGCTACTTAGATGTTTAGAATGGAAAGAGTCTCAATGTGCATTAGAGGAAGTCCATGATGGTATTTTTGGGTTGCACTCAAACAGTTTAATGCTAGCCCAAAAACTTATTAGGGCTGGGTACTATTGGCTAGAAATGGAGAAAGAGTCTATCAACTCTGCTAAGAACTGCCAAAAGTGCCAAATGCATGGCAACTTAATTCATGTTCCAGGGAGAGATCTAATCCCCTTCACTACACAATGGCCTTTTCATCAATGGGCATTTGATCTTATAGGATCCATACATCCTCATTCTTCTAATGGGCATACCCACATTATTATAGCTATAGATTATTTCATGAAATGGGTAGAAGCAGTCCCTTTAACATAAGAAACTGGAAAGAAAATCTCTATGTTCATCTTGAACTACATCATATGCCGGTATGGTATCCCACATTCTATAGTCACAAATAATGGTGGACAATTCGAGAACAAAGACTTAGATGATCTATGTGCCAAATTCAAGATTACACAACATTGGTCATCTATCTACTATCCTCAAGGGAATGGACAAGTAGAGGCTTCTAATAAGAATCTATTGAAAATATTGCATCAAATAGTTAATAAAATAGGAAGAGATTGGCATCTCATGATCAATCCAGCTCTCTGAGCCTACAGAACAAGTATCAGAACACCCATTGGGGCTACACCATTCACTTTAGTTTATGGGTCTGAAGTGGTACTACCTATTGAGGTTGAAATCCCATCACTAAGAATCATAATGCATGGTCTAGTAATTGATGATGACTATAGAGTGTCTAGGTTGCTAGGTTGCAAGAACTTGAACTACTATATGAGTGCAGACAAGCAATGTATGATCATCTCAGAGTGTATCAAAAAAAAATGTCTAGAGGTTACAACAAGAAATTCAGACATAGTGAATTTTAGGTTGGTGATCTAGTCTTGAGAGAGAATCCTAAAAATCAGTCACATAGAGAGTGCAAGGGGAAGTTTGAACCCACCTAGTTGGGTCCCTTTGTTATTACTACTACTTTCGGCTCTGGTGCCTATCAACTCTCAATGACTAAAGGAGAAAAGCTCTGAGAACCAATCAACGTTCTCCATCTAAAGAAATTCTATCCCTAAGGCATTTAGTGTATGGTAAAATGTCTTGAAAAAATCTTAAAATTTTGAAAAGTCCTAAAAAAGTGAACATCTTGGTGAAAACCTAGCAATAAGTGCCTTGATGATTCACAAAAAAATAAAGAAATATGAAAAGTACAAAAAAATTAGAAAAATGAAAAATACAAAAAAAAATGAGAAAAAGAAAAGTGCCTTGGTGAAAACCAGGAAATAGGGGTCTTGGTAGCAAAAATAGAATCTCTACCAAGATCGTGAAAACCTAGCAAATGTTCACCACTTGTTTAAAATGCTTCATCTATAAGCACAATCTTGGTCTTTCCCAACTTTTAGTGTTGCTTTAGTTTGTACATATCTCCCAGTTTGTTCCCACATTCCTATTTTCAATGTCAGTCTATACACCAATCAGCTCAAGTGTCTGTATCATATCAATGCATAACACTTGGGGGAAATCAAAGTCATATCCTATGGCCTATAATGTATCTTAGACGTATCATATCTAGTCAGAGTCCTTTGAAGCTTCGTTTGAGTCAGCTAGTCAGTCTCGTCTCCAGAAAGGATTTTGCACCTACAACAACACAATCAAACATCAACACTAAATGAAAACAATCTATGCTTCATGCTTTTATCTCCTTGTATGCTTACTAATTCACATTGAGATTTTTATTTTTTTTTGGCATATTGTGTCCTTTTGATCTCTTCAATGATGTTCTTTATAGGATTTAGAGAGTGATGACTGGGGGCATAATCTTTTATTTCTTTTCTTCTTGTATGTGAAAATCTAACAACTTTGGAAATTCTGGATTGAAATGGTGTCCGACTGTAAGGGCCTCTATCCTGAATTGGATGGCCATGTGTACCTTGACCATTGATACCTGGAAAATTCAAGGAAGTTTTATCTAACTATTGTCTTTTTGAGTGAGTTCTTTCTCCTATTGTGAAACGTGATCTTTGCTAGAGATGTGAACGATAAAGGGTCACTATGGGTAATTCACATTGGATTTAGAATGATCTCTTGACTACTTGATGTGTTTATTTCTGCAAGGCATATTCTGGTCATCACGATGTTTATGTTTTGATGCTTATACAAATTGCTATATTAAAATGGACATGATATCAGGTCATCCTGGCGTTTGTGCCTTGGTGCTTATATCTAATCTGACATTCTAAAAATACAATCAATATTCATATTTCCTAGTTATTTTACCAATGGGTTTTGTATTGATTCCTACGCATACAAATCAATATTCATATGTCTATGGTTTTATAAACTAGTGGGCATTGTATTGATTTATCTGATTACCTAAAAAACTCAATGATGACAAATGACTGACACATGATCAGTGACTAGGTATTAGGTCTTAGGTTGCATTTCATTTTGCATGTCATTTTGCACTTTGCATGATTGCATGATCTCACAAATTGCTTGAAAATCTTTCACAATCCTTCTAAAACTATACTTGAACTGTAAACGAAGAGTTGAATCTCATATGAATCTTTTCTCATAGAAATGCAAGTAGTCACAATCTTGGGTTACACATCATTTTTCACATAAGACTGAGTACTTGGCTTCATCAATACCTACAAAACATATCATGTGTATCGTTGCATTTTCATTACATATTCATAATCATTCATTCCATCTATTGCATTACATACATTTCCATACATACAATTTCCATAATCAAGTACATTTGCATAACATTCATACATATGAAAAGAATCATTACATTGCATGAATCCATACATACATTCTACTCTACTCATAGCATTTACATCACATGATATCATCATACATAAAAAGCATGGAAAGTACAAATGAAGTCACAACCAAAAGTCTTGATCTCATATATATATCATAAAACTTGAAATAGTTAGGGGTGCACTACTAGCACAATATACAAAACAATGAGCTCATGTGAGCTATCAGAATAGTATCAATAGCAAAAGAGCAACAAAGTATCACAATATCAGGATAGATCAGTTGTAGACCTGATCTTCTCTGTCTAGTGGAGGTGGTGGTGGTGCATCTAGTACTCTCTTAGCCCTAGGTGCTCTCACTCCCTCTGATGTTATCATGTACTGAGAGTACGAAGGAACTCTCTGAGCAAGTGGAACCACTATGTAATATACAGAAACATAGTAAGCAAATTTGGAGGTTTGATGGATAACCTCTACCTATAATCTTTGAACCTCACCATGAAGCTCAGTGTTGCTATCTATCTACCTCTAGATATCTCTCCTCTCTATGAGCAATACACACCTTTAGGTCCTAGATGTATAATCTGAGCCTCCTCACGATCTCCTGTGTAGAAAATGGGACACTGGGATTAGTGTCTGCCGTCAGCATGTCAATATCCTCAGCAAGCTACTCTATGGTCTCTACTCTTTGCACCTTACAACATCTAACCTCTACACCCAGATCAAAATTGGTATCCTCCTGTATGGGATCAGTATCACCACCTACAACCTGGTCAGCTACAAGTACCTCCTCGGTAGTACCAACAATCCCTAAAGTACCACCCTCTCTCCTAGTCCATCTCTATGAACCTATAGATATACCTGCTTTGGAACTAGTAGGACGAGGGGGCCTCATCTATCCTGATGGTCTCTTTGGAGGAGCCATCGCTCTCGGTCTCGAAGGTGTAGGGTGTATAATCAGAACCTGTGTGGGTCTAGGACCCTATCCCATTAGAGCACCTATGACATCCATTGCCTCCTCCATGGACGGTATCAACTTTCTAGGGTCAAAAAATCTGTGAACAAGATGATCAAGAAGCCATGCAATAAATCCATCTATAACTCTTGCATCTGCAACCTGTGGTCTATACTCCCAATCTCTACCAATGATAGCATTGTACTCTTGTGAACACAAGGCATAAGAAAGCCTCGAGGTCCATCCAAGTCTAAGCTCATGAGCTATCCGTGCATAAGTGGCATAATCGTGCAGTGCATCCTCCACTCATCAATACTGACGCCATACCCTAGTGATAAGAAATCTCTCCAATATAGAGGACAATCATCCTATTAGCACTCAGCTCTAAAAGAAGAAACTAAACTGCTCTCGTGCAGTAGGCCACGACTCAATCTCTAAATAGGACCTCTATCGTACAAAGGTCATGTCATCAAGACATCGTCTCCAATACTCTACATGGCCCATACACCCCTGTATGACATATATATATCACAGGCTCCTGTGGCTACTTCTGTGAGGTACACACTAGTCTCAAAACCCAGAGATGCTCCCACACCGAGATCTGTAAAACAAGAGCACTGAAAACAAAACTCTTTCTCTCCTAATACACTACCTCATGCATTTTAGAGAACATGTGGGCCAAAAAACACTGACCTGAGGGTAACTCAGAAGGAGTCACCATCAAACGTCCAATCATCAAGGCCTAGCCCATTAGAAGACCATTCTGCTAATGGCCAGACATGATGATACCATTGATCATCTCGGCTATAACACACTCCAGTCTATGAGACTGTCCATAATGCTGCACTAGGGTCTCCCATGAAATAGACCCAGTCAACTGAGTGTCATCTTTGAAGAGACGTCTAAAAGCTAATAATCTAGAGTTCCCTAAACTAACATACACTGGACGCTAACTACTATGGAATGGAATCCATAAAATCCTGCTAACATCCTCTGGAGTCATAGTAAGCTCTCCAGTAGGAAGATGAAATGTCTATGTCTCTGAATGGAATCTCTCTATCAATGCCATCAAAAGACCATGGTTTACCCTAATCTCGGGTAAATGGATCAAATACTCAAAACTGCAAGCAGCAAGATGTACTCTCATCATATCAAGCAAGGAAATAGATAGCCTCTGAGTGGTTGGATGTGAGATATGTACGTGAACATCAGGATATATGACCTACACAACACAAAAATAGGAAACCCTATAAATATTTTGGTTGAAAAATAGGCTACACATACAGGAATGGACCAATTTCTATTTCAGAAGGCAAATCAAAGACTTAGTAATCAAGGTCAAAGTTCAAAAAATTCAAAATTTTTCCCTAGAAATGATTTTTGGGCTTACTATTTTTCAAACGACAAAGTAGACTGGTAGAAAAACTCATACGAGTTTTTACTTGTTACCATATGACAAAGCATGATGATACGACACTATATACCTCCTCATATGAGTTAGGAGGGACCCAACAAAACATCGTACGACTCTTGGGTCCCTCTCATACGAGTCTTGGGGGTTAATGAAATGACAATCTAACTAGGGTTGAAAAGTCATATGAGCCCAACCAGAAAGTCATACAAGTTTCCGTGCATGCAAAAATTAAAAATTGAAAACGTATGAAACAAATGCTAAAAATGCTATGAACAAAGAAAATTTGACTTTTCAGAGAAGCAAAGAGGTCCACCTACCAGATGTCCATACTGTCGAGGTCTCTGATACCTCCGGGTGTGCTCAAAATGATGAGAAGACATGGGTACCTTCATTTCTACCATTTTATCACTCAGAGGGCTCCACAAGGTTTTCAAAAGTGAACAGTGAAAATGATTTGAAAATGACCCTTCTGGCCTTTATATAGCTTTTGACCTAATTTTCAAAAGTGCTCCATTTTTCAAAAAAATCACACCCCTGGCTAATTTTGACATTTTGAACCCATTTTTACGATCAAAATTGAAATCTGAGATTATTTACTATGTCAAAATTGTAATTTAAAATTTTCAGACCTAGGATGTCTGACTGCTTGCATAATCAACCTTCAATCATCACAGAAATCCAGTATTGAACTTAACTAACTATATTACATCAAACTATCAAAATTTCAACTTGGTCAACCATGGTCAAACCTAGTTAAACTTGGTCTCCAAGACCTCTAAATGATGTAGAATGCATTCTCAAACGTGTATAACCACTTCTCAAATCAATTAACATGCTTCTAAACTATAACACTGACTTTTCTTGTTAGATTTCAATTTTCATCCCGAAGGGGGAATGGTATTGCACATCATTGAAAGTTTGTAACTCAATTTTGTCAATCAATCTTTCCTCAGTAATCAAGACAACAACCACGTCTAGTTGTTGATTCATGTAAAGTCCTCATCGCTTGGGGAAAATCTATCATCTCTTGGGGCATATCAGATTCATCTAGTATCTTAAATCTATATTGTAAACTATATCAACTTTTTGTAACTATTAGTTCATTAGCGTTATTTCCTTAGTTCTTCATAACTGATGGGTTCAGGATGTGATACCAATATGATTCATACAAGGACATTGAGGTTTGGAATTGGTCACTCACTTCTTCACAATCATAAGGTTCAGAATCAGGCATTTTGGCACTTTTTTGTAATCACCGGTTCATTGTTGATATAGCTAGCATCATCTCAATTCCTGGTCATTCTGGGCCTGGGTCAATATCTCTCTTTAATCTTTTGAATAAGTTTCATACATCTTTATCATACACAGACTATCTTTGAACCACTATGCTTTGCATAGTGATTCAAAGAGGGGCAAAATGTAATACCCCAAAAATGGGCTATAGGTTCATTAACATCCTACATCCTCAAAATCAAATGAAGTCAACATCAAAGTCCTAACCTAAGGCACATCTACATATTATCGAATCCTAATTGATTATCCTAAATTTTGCATCAGGGAATATTCCTAATTTATCATAATTATCTTTAATTTAATTATTATTTGGTGAAAAATATTATTTATCCTAAAGTTTGATTAATTGAATATTCTAAATATTTAATTAATTAGATTTAATACTGCCACTTAATTATTTAATTAGATTTAATTAAATTATTCCTAAAATTGTATTATTCAATTTTGACAACAAATCTAAAATCTCATGACTAATTGATTAAATTTTTGTTTAATTAAGTAAAGTCAATTGTCAATATTTAATAATATAGTTTTAGAATAAAGTTTGATTTAATAATTGATTAACCCATAAATCAATTGTTTTAATTTCAAAAATCAGTTAAGTTGAGGATAAATCACTTTATTTATTTAATTAATTCATAATTAATTGTGCACATTCAAAGAGCAGTTAAACTCAAAATCAGGAAATCAATGCAAGTTGTTAACTTTTGGAAACTCAACACTCTATTTTGAGTTCAAAGCTGATCTAAACTTCTAATTTGAGTAAAAAAGTTGTTCTCGCACACTTTTGCATGATTTTGTGAGTTAATTATCTCTGATTTCCTGATAACTCAAAAATCAACCTAAGTTTATCAAGAGTGATTTATGGCTTTTCTCAATGCATCCTCAAGCCCTTGATTTCTATAAAATCAAGGCTTTAGCTTTTCTAAAAGGATCCACGAAATTGCATCCTCACACTGGCGAATTGGTGATTGAAGAATCTATATTTGCGAATGAGAGTTGTTGTGAGATTTTCATTATTTTTGAGCATTCATATCATTTAGCATATCAATTCTTAGATTAATTGCATATCATATTATTTTTTCATATAGAATACATTCATATCAATTTCCTTGATCTTATTGCATAGAAAATACAAAAAAATAGATTAAATCTGCAATCATATAGTTTTTATTCTTTGCATTCAAATCCTTCATTTAGGTGTTTCATTGTCACTAGTCTCAGTCTGATCTGAGAGTATCATACTCGCACCTACTAGAAGGCAGTAAATCTCCTGGTTAGTTTAGTTTCCATTCCATTGCACAATTTTGGTTTTTGTCTAACCTCTAATGTTTTACTAAGTGTTGTGTCTATAGCTAGGTACAAAATTCACACACACATGCATCACTATGGTTGCAAAGATTGGCCGAGCAAGAAATAATAATAGACAACAAGAAGAAGAAATTTGAGGAGTTCTTTAGGCTTAAACCCTTCATAAAGGATGATTTTGAGAACCTCTCTGCCTTCTCAAGCAACATCCACACAGCTCAGGATCTATTACCAAAATGGGAGGACAACCTAAAGAGATTAGAGCGAGCAATGGTGGCACTGAAATTCAGACATGAATCAACACTAAGTGTCAGCATTGATGAGTTGGAGGCCATATTGGGTAGATTCCAGGAATTCAAACGTAGAGGTCAAAGGTAGAGGCATTTAATGCATAATGGACATATATGTAATGGTCATTTATGACACCTCACTCTCTTCTTGAGCATGCATGCATAGTGGGCATTTATTACCCACTACGATAGTGGTTTCCTCCTTACATTAATTCAGATTCCCTTTTCTGTGCCCTAACCCTAATTAGGGCTGAGGTGGAAAAATCTAGTCCATCGGTTATTGTTTTGATTTGGTCCTTTCATTATTTTCAAGGACCTATATAAAGGCCTCTTCTTCTTATTTGTAAGGGAGAAAATTTTGAGATTGTTGCTTATGAGTTATCGAGACATTAAAATTTTCATTGAAGCATGGTGATCATTTGATCTGTCTTAATGCTTGCTTGGTTTCATAATTCTCTCAATTAGATTAAATTTAGTAGATAAATTGTTATGAATTTTTTGGAGGATATGATGATGTTTTTATGAGTTCTTGTGGTTCATAATTTTTACATTTTAGTGATTCTAAATCATTGTGCAAAGTTAGCCTGAACCCTTATCGATGTGCCTAAATTCAATCATTCGTACAAACCTTTGAAGATTGCACCATTCCATGTGTAGTTGTAGCTTGACTTGATGAAGAGGGACTTGGTAATTGAGGTACTTGTCCATCTCATACTTCTTGACTATCATTACCCTTAGGAGTAGATTAGAATCTCTAAACCCTAAACCCCCCTTCATTTCTACATATCCGGTGAAAATCCCCAAAAAATAGTATTTAATTAAAAATCTTTTGATAGTACCCATACTCATGATGACATAAAGGATTAAAAATGTAAGGCCCCTTGTGATCATCAGCAAATCACATCAACATCGAGCATATCCACGAATCGAGGAACCTTGGAGTTATCTTATGATCTTTTTGCAATCTTAGCATACACGATACATTGTTCAAGAGAGGAAAGGATATTTTGGTATTTTGTTCTACTATTTGGTGAATCATAAAACATGCATCAACAATTATGAGGAAGTATAAATTACTTTGAACATAAAACAAGGAGGGACACATAATTTAAAGTCAAAATAGTACAACCTAGTATTGATTAAGAAAAAAATATAGCGACATAAGAGGAGAAAATTAGATGATAAAAGTACAGTTTGACCAACAATGACATAAATGAGCATGACACAACATATGCCCATGAGGATGTAATAGAGAATGATGAGAGAATACAAAATAATTGTTACAAGGAATTAAAAATTGATAGGAATAGTTAAAAGGATAACCATATAAATGTTGGGGGAGTACAAAATTAGACACCCTAATTAAAGGTGTAAAATTTACAATTCTAAACATATTTATTATGTTTTAATTTCCATACATCACATATTATGCCTCTGAAATAAAGTGTATATTGGTTGACACTTTTTGATATGAACATTGTATTTTATTCCTATGAGATTCTTGCACATCACAAAGCCATCCTTGCCCTATGCATATGCCCTAGACAAGGAGCATGTATAGAGTAGTTCAAAGGTCTTTGTGACCTAGACTTTTGCCTTCTATGAACTAGAATTTTTAATTAATTAGTTTGATTAGTTAAACATGTACTTTAAATATTTTTAATAAATAAATTAATAGGCTATAGTGCTTCAAAGGATTTATCTATGTGGAGAGTTTGAGCTCAAGTCCTCAAGCAGTTAAACACCCTTCATAGTGGCTTTATTTTCTCTGTGTACCAAAAAAAAATAGTGAAATTGAAGGTCATTTACTTTTAATCATTAACAATTAGTTTTTGATTAAGTAAAATAGGTTTTACAGGGTGCCTGAAACCCACAATTAGTTAATATCAAAATTAATGTAAATACAATCATAAGACAAATCAAGATTGTTCCTATAAATAAAAATAAACTAAACCATTTATAAATCAAATATGAATAAACTAATAATTAATATATTTCAAATTTATTATGCTTGTAACTTAGCACCACTTAATTTAATGTGTAAGGTCGGGACTCTAGGGATGTAAGGTATTCATGGTTTTTTGTAGGAACTAAAAAATTAAGCTATTTATGATACTGATAACATCCCTGTGCTACACAAGAATGAAGCTATTTATTTTTATCATGGTCCAAAATTGGTTGTGAAGGGGCCCTAAAACCATTTATAAATAGATTTTTGTAGGAATGGGGAACCTGAAAACAACTAGCTACAAAGATAAGAACACAACCAACCAACATCCACCCAAAGCACAAAGAACACCAGCCTATCCAACACTAAAGATTAAAAGAAAATGATGTAATAAGAATATACCAAAGCCTCACAAATATTAGAGAGGTTTTTATAGGATCCCTTAACCTAAATCAAGATTCGAGGGATTTTACAACCTCCTTTAACCTAACAATTAGGTTTTAGAAAGGCCCCCAGAACCTTCACATCAAGAAACATAAAGATATTCTTGAGTAAAGTTCCAAGTAAAAAATGATCCTCCTCAGAAGAAAACTCCAAAACATGGAACAAGGAATTTTGAGAGGTTCCCCAAACATTAAAATTGTATTTTAAATTGGTACCCAAAACCATTCAGCAAAAATTTGCAAAATATCTCTGAGAGAAATTCTACTCTATAGTGGAATAAATCCTCTTCACCCAAAAAGAGAAGGATCTATATTAATGTGCGATTTGGGACCACAATATGTATTGTTATAACTATCCTTTGTCACCCCCAATCATCTTCTCTATTTGGAATGCATAATTTCCCGTGAATGCTCTAGAAAGTTAAACTCCCTAATTTATTAGAATTCTTATAGTTGAACTTATTATAAACTATTACTTTCAAATTGAATCTTGTAATATCTTTAGTCATAATATGTTGTTGGAAATCTTGTCATTAGACCTCCAATGTGAGTGTGTATAAAATAACAGTATGGTCAACTTTCAAGCCCATTCAAGGCCTCTAAGGTCCTTAAAATTGTATTGGAAGTTTTTATGGAGAAATTTCCTTAAAACTCAAATATAGCTTAAATAAAATTAGATATTGGAGTAATTCCTTCACCACAAACATCATTATACCTTTCTAGAGATCAATGTAAGTTTTCATTCAAAAATGAAAACTTAAGTCGGTAAACTTTCCATTGTTGGACCTTTTAGAAAAACCAAACAATATTTATGGATTAAGCATGATTGATATTACACCCTAGATGATTTTACATCATATTTTTTGTGAGGAATGAATTGTTATATAACTCCTGAAGAATAGGTCGACAAGCTCTACAATTGTGAGACCTAGGTGTGAAGCATGAGATTTTTGTATAGGTCATCTATAGTTATTATCAACATATAAAAAAACAAATAGAAAGAAATATCTAATCCTATGTATATTAACATCCTACCTAAAATTAATTTAACAAACAAATGTGTCAAAAATAATAGATTATTATTTCTTAAATTCTCCTTTTTCTATATCATTACCTACTCCCTTCCACTCTAGTATTCTTGTTTTTTTAATTCCCTACCCCATTCTCTCTATTCTCTCATATTTTTTAAGGAAATAATTCTCAATAACCAATTATATGTAATCCATTTCCTACATAGCTTATGAGAGATATGTACAAGCTTATAGAATGCCAATTATGTAAGATAAAATAGAAAAGGTACAAGATAACACAAGACATAGCTTGAGAAAACACACATGAGTGAAAAACATAACCATCAGAAGCATTCATATTTTATTGAATTATTATCCATAGAAATACAAAGTACTTATAGATTTATAATGAATACTTCTAAAACATCTATCCCTTGAATGTATTCTCCATGTTTCCAATAAGGAATCCACACATCCCATGCTAGGCTTTACATATGCAACCTTATGCAAGACTCAATAATGACATTCCACTCAACCAATGAACCATAACCACTAACATGTGTTTCCTTTTATTGAAAAATATTGATGCGAAAAATATAACTAGCGATAATAGAGAACCATGTGAATTCACTACAATTAATCCCTCATTTAATATTGGGTATTAATTTTTCACCTTATCAAATATCTTCTCCTGGAATATTAAATAATTGTAGTATTGCATCCCAACATGGCACCTACATTAAATATAATTTCTAGTTTTATAATACAATAGACAAAGTGGTCCCAAGAATATCATACTTAGTAATGCGTGCCTATCGACTTTTCACTAGGTGGACCACACATACAATAATAACGCAATACATTACAAACTTTATGCAAGGTCTAAAACACCAAACAAATTTACCCCTTTTCTATTTCATCATCTTTTCTTTTCTCTTATTCTTCCGATGAAACCTTTTCCCTCATGTGTAGCAAAATTGATCTAAAAGAATACCCCTTTCTCAATTTGATGCGAAAAAAAAATAAAAAAATTCTTTTGTTATTCCTCCCTCTTTCTAGATAAAGTTGGACTCTTCTTAGAAACAAAAGAAAAAGGATATAGTTGGAAAAATATTTCCACCTTCATTTATAAGAGTGAAAAATTACTCCCAATAAATATTAAAATAATGTTGTTCCCCATGCAACATGACTCCATCTAACTTTACCTTCCAAAAATAATATCATATTCAAAACACTATAGAAATATTTAAACTTTTTTATTTAAAATTGAATCGGTGTATATCAACTTGAGTGTATCTCTTTTTAGTTACACTACACAACTGTGCTTGTTACTTGATCTTTAAAGATTTTCAATGAGGAAAATTAAAAGTATTATAGAACATAATATATCTACAAATAAACTAGTGAAGTAAAAGAATGAGAGTTGTCACAAAACTCATATGATGAAATTAGTATTACATGCAAATTAAATAAATTGATTTCATAATAAAAAAAATATCAAAAACAAAAAAAATGATATTGTCAATTAAGAATTAGATTTAGAATTACGTCATTTGAACTAATTCCTAATTATTTAAAAGAAAATCCAACTAAAATTAAAGAATATATGAAATCTTAATGTAATTTGATTTGCATAAATTTGAATTAAAAAGTAAAGTTAGTCTTTTTCTCTTATGAATAGACCATTTTCATTATAATATAATTAAAATTATACTATTTGAAAAAAAAAAGAAATAGGAAGACATAAAATCATTCTAAAGGGACATGAAGGATGGTCCATCTTGTACAGGCCGCTTAACAATTTTGTTGCTATTTTTTAGCTCTGACATTTGTAATTTCAACAAAGTTAGTTTTAATTATATTACCAGAAAAAGGGCCCACATCTCTTATACCAAGATAAAAGAAATGAATCTTGCAAACTAAAAGATTAGCAATAGAATAGAAAAAAAAGAACCAACGAACTAACAACAGAAAACAAGTGAGATCAGCCTGCAATCAGCACAGATGATCTGAGGCATGTTATGGCCTGCCACTCATTATTGAACAACTCCAGTTTTTCTTCAAACGACACCTCCATACGGGAGAGATAATCAATCACATGTCTTTTTTAGCATTTTCAAGATCTAACGTTTTATTTTCAAATAAGTTTGGAGGGAAACAGTAGAAATTCATTGTAAGCCCTTAATGTCAGTCTATAAAATATTCCTCTTCCCAATTATACATTGACCCCATGGTTTCTTAAATTACGTCACGTTATAACAGCATTGTCCTCTCATAATTACCTATTATTTTGATTTTAAAAAAGCTCTATACATTCTGAAAAAACTGGGCTAACAATTGGCATTGGAAAGTGAAAATTCGCCTTCTGCTTGTGTGATTCATACATTTTCCCCACAACTTTTTGACTTTATGTAATGGTGGAACATACCACGCAGCAATTTAATGCCATTTGAGTACAGACACTTAAATCTATTTCATAACCTTTGACAACAGTAAAAGCCCATGGCCATTTTTTTCCAAAGCCCAAATCTCACATCAAATGACCACCGGCCATTCACGGGATGGCTATTTACAGAAGAGCATAGACACCGGCTATAAAAAAAAATAGTATGACTGTTTATAGCTCTGTGGCTTCGCTAGCCATACAATCTATGCCGATTATAACGAGGTTCTATCTTCCTCGTCTTCAGCTGCCGGCCTCGGTGCCTCGATCTGCTCAACAGATGCCTTCGATTTGCTAGAATTTGTTTGATTTCTCTTCTGAAGAAGACAATCTCTACAAGTGGGACATGAAGAGTGGGAAACAAGCCATCTGTCCACACACTCAATGTGGAAACTATGCTTGCAGTTGGGCAAAACCCTAATGCTCTCGCCCTCAATAAACTCTGCAAGGCAAATGGGGCAATCTTCTACATTTGGGTCGGATCGTTGTTTACTCTAGACAATAGAGGGCAGTTCTTTTATACATTTTTTCTTCAGTCCTGTATTTGCCAGTAAGGCAGCCCTTGAAAGCCCATAAGATCTCCAAAATCGTTTCCAAAGGAGAACAGAGAGAAAACCCAGGAGACATATGAGTGTACAGAGGACAAGAACAAATATGGTCATTCTTTTTTCAGGATTGAACTCCGTCTGGTAGGATTCGTTTGGCAGGCCCACTGAAAGACCACCTGCAACCTCTGTCATTATTCTTCTCCCCATAGTTGACCTCAAAAAGAAATTAAGCTTCCCTAATATTGCAATTCTAGACTATAGAGAAAAGACGTCAAGGGAAATGAACTTAGATCAAAAAGTCATAGCCCCTGCGAACTTTATAGGGCTTTCAATTTGCCAGGGTTGAGAAAATAAAACCTAGTCGTACACGGGCAACTACGATGTATTCCTTCATGTTGGTAAAATACGAATGTGACGGGAAAAGAAGGATAAGGCCGGTCAAGCTTTCATGGAAAGACACGTTCGATTTACATGAATAAAAAACGTGTAAACATTATTGTATTCTCAATTATTTTACATATGATATATTTATAACGTGATCTATTTGTAAAGGACCGCCAAGTGAAACGTGTCCTCTCCATCTCCCTCATCTGACTACTCCGAACATTATTTCTCTTGGATTTTTTTTATTGAATGGATTTTGTTATGGTATTTTCTATAGTTTATGTATATGTGATAGGAGATTAAAAAATAATCTAAATAAGGCAAGATCTGAACATAAATAAACATAAAAAGATGTTAAGTAGTGAATGCAATATTAGTAATATTGATATTTCAAGTAATAAGAGCATGTTCTTTCTATTTATCTTTTTTTTTTCTTTTTTAAATTAAACAAGAAAATGATAAATAGTTAGCTATTATGAGAAAACTTTTTTGAATGTGACAAGTTAATATAAAAATAGTATAAAGAACATTCAATTAATCAAGTGATATCGACCATCTATTTGATGCTTCTCTTTTGAATTATTTATTGAATAATATCTATATAATAGAACTTAACTTGAATAATATCTATATCTATTAGTGTTGACCATAAAGAGGAGCATCTATATGACACAATCATGTTGTAGTAGATTCAGTTGTCTCTTTGTACATGAAAAGAGAATATTCAGTAACAAGAAATCTTATAAGATACTCCATAGATTGGACACTAAAATAAGAACAATAGCCAAATTAGAAACCGACACATATTTGCTTCCTTTAAGAATTATCAATTATAAATCTATATCATTTATAATGATCAAATAATGAAAATATTGTAAAAATACTATCTAATTTAGTATTCATGTTATTTTGTATAATTGACCACTTCAATTATATAACTACACAATCTAAAAATAATAATTTCTATTTCATTGTGATATATTTCAATTGAAAAAGCATATCTTAGAAAAGTGAATACAATATATAGTATGTAGATTATGAAACATTTCACAATGTGAATTCAACCCAACCTAATATACTTCTATATTCATCTATGTTATTGTAAACAAAATTTTCTATAACTTATTTCACATAAATCTTGTCTTGGTTTAGATTCTTCATTATTACATAGGGTATTTAAATATTTAAGGGAAGTTTTCGCTTCTAATGACAATGATTTTTAGAGGTTTATTTTTCTACATATATAAACTCTTTTATTGATATATAGTTAGAATATATCCACCTCATCCCTCTTAGGAAAAGTGTTTTTTTTTTTAAACTATCCCTCAATACAATATTGATTACAATTTTTGAATAAATAATTTGATGTTTCTTCAAATAAATACATTTAGCATTTGAATAAATTAACAATTACTAAAATCCAGTTATTTTTTAAAATTCTCTTGTTCCCTTTTACATTGAAGCTTGTAGTTTGACATTGAAATTCCTCATATCGGTATGTGATTAAATATTATACATGTAAGATCATAATCTTAGTATCCTAACATAAAATACATTCATTTCCTATGGCGATTCTAACTTTCAAGGTTGCTACCAAAGTTGGGAGATCTTTAGTCAATTTGTAATTATAAATTTGTACCCACTAATGTGGGTTATGAAGGTTTTTAGTCACATTTATGGTTAATTAAGTTATTGGATATCTTATATATTTATCAAGTAAATTTGTTTTTTTGTATTCATTTTCATTGTAATATAAATTTAATTTTCAATGCATGGAATAAATATAAAGAATTTAGATGATTCATAGGACAATTATTATATTTGCACATTTTGGAGTTAGTAGAGAGGCATAACTAGAGAAGCAAGTAAGAATTTTAAAATAGGTTTTGTATTAGTTTGACGAGGAAATATGAGAAAAAAATTATTACAGAGAGTTGTGCATAAGAAGAAGAGAGGTGCACAAAATAATCAAAGAAATATTTTAGAATCTCATCCTCATATGAGACATAAGAAACAAAGAGTATACTACTATAATAAAATGAAGCAATTATTGATGGAGAATGAGTAGAAAACATAACTATGTGACGATTAAAATGCTTTACCATCAATCTAAAATGTTTTCTTTTTTCCTTTTGTAGTAATGAACTATTTATGAGAGCTAGAGAACCTAGGATGCATAGAGGAGAGAATACACACAAGAATTAAGGAAGATTTGAAAGAGATAATTTAAATCATGGAAAGAAATTGGATAGTGGAAAAAGTTGAGGAGGAAGTTGCTAGCATCATATAGGGTCAATTCACCTATGTATGAGAGAGTGAATGTGGAAGGTTTATCTCATAAAAGGATAGCTACTTAGAATTTGAAAATATCATCATAATCTCAAGATGTTATCTTACATTTAAAAAGGAGGCGAAATAAACCTTTAAAAGTATAGAAAGTATAACCTCATGTTTTTTATTTTTTTTTCTATATATAAATTCCCAAATGTTATAACTTAATAGTGTGTCGGTGAAGAAGTTGAAATTTTGATTATACACTAATGTAGGTGTAGTTTCAATTCTTTTGTATAAATCAATGTTCTATCCCCAATCAATTTGTTAATTTTGACTAATGTTCATGGTTGATTCCCTATCATGTGTGTGTGTGTGTGTGCGCACCCGCGCATGTGCATGTGTGTGTGCATGTGCAAAAAATAAAATAGCTACTTGAGAGGAGAAAATTGGTCAATAAGAAAAATAAAATAGCTACTTGAGAGGAGAAAATTGGTGTATATCTATATATATTCTAGTACTGTATAAGAAAAATAAAATAGCTACTTGAGAGGAGAAAATTGGTCAATAATAGTTTAATTTGATCAATGAGAATGGAAATGAGCATGACATGGCATATAACCATAGGAAATAGTTATCCAATCTTGACAATTAGTAGTGGCTCATAATTCCATATTAATTTGTTGCACAAGAATTATTCAAATTCTTTAAAAAGATATGAATACATTTTTATGAGGACTTTTATTTTAAAATTTAACACTAAGTTGGTATTTATCTAGCCACTTGTAATCTTATTTCATTCAAAGTAGCGAAAGGTATGAAGGTCTTTTAGTCATGTTTATCACCAATTAGGTGTCATGAGAGATAATATAGGAAGTGAAAGAATAAATGATTATTGTCATCATTTTCAACTACTTGCAAACCTTCTTTTTAATTATGCTTGGAATATGAGTAAAGGAGTGAAGAGGAGTAAAATATAATTTAATAAATATTGTAGATGTATCTTCTAATAGGAAACATAAGAGACAAAGTGTGAGAAACAAGAACTAAAGGAAGTCAATTTGTGTGAGAAATGAAGATAGAGAAGAATATCTTGTTTACAAAAAAAATCTACAAAAGATATCAAACAAAAAAGATTTTTTTTCTATTAGATATAAGGTAATCAACATATCAAAAAGAGATCAGTAGAGTTACATCACCGAAGAATACAAGGAGGCCAAGCCTCACCACGAAGAACCAGTATCAGTAGAGCCAACAATCATAGAAAAAAAAAAAGAAGGGAACCACTAGCTAGCTGAGAACATCATTATGATTTTCTATCCAGGTGGTCCAGCCTAATGGACCTTCCATCCACCCTATACTTTTGTGCTCTTGGATCTGCATCAACATATATAACTCTTCTTTTCTGACATTCCTATTTTCTCTAATTTCTTTGTTCAGCCTGTCACACACTTGCTCAAAAATGTAAAGATCATCTAAAGTTCTTCGCCACTGATATCCATGCTTGAGCTCATAGTAGTAAGATGTAGCGTGCCCATTACGAAGGAGCCTCCTCATCTTGTCCCGCTCAATCACAATGGTAGCCTGCACCCGCAGGAAAATTTTAAAATATGTGAGTTTACAAAAAAACTCAGTAAGATCCCTGCGCTTACCTTGATACCTTTCCTCATTCCTGCACTTCCAGATCTGCCAGAGAATGTTAGATGACAGGATATTCCAGAAAAAATTGGTATCTTTAGGAAGACCATTAATATGTCCAGAAATAATCTCAAAAATATTAACATTGATAGGGTAAACAATGCCAAAAATGTTCCATATTTCTTTGGCAAAAACACAATCAAGAAATATATGTCTACACATTTTAGGAACTTTATAGAGATTACAAATATCAGGGTTAGCAAAATCTTTTTTCACAGGCAGCTTATCAAGTAACAGTAACCATTTAAAGCATCTAATTTTGGGTTCCACCGAATTCTTCCAAAGAATTTCAAAATATTTTTTAAGATCATCAGCTTTATAAGAAGAGTACCAAATAGCATTAATATGATCAATAATATCAGTATTGGAGTCAATTATCTTATAAATATTCTTGGTCTTAATCAGAGAAGTAATGATACCACCTGGCCATTTGCATTTTAAGAATCTGTGAGAATCAGCATGATAAGTAACAGGAATATCAACAGCAGCATGCACAATCATGTTATAAGTTCTTTTATGAGAGTCAAGGATATCATATTTAACCTTGAGCTCATCCCATGGCATAAGACAATCACTGTCAAATAGGTCCATAAATTGTTTGATGCCTTTCATAGCCCACATTTTGGCAGAGCACCCTTGAGTGAGGGCTAGAGGTTTATCATTTAAGTGAAGATTCCACCAAATGGATCTTTCACGTGGTCCCAAGCTTTCCAGATAGACTTAAAAACCTCAGAGCCTTCAACCATAACAGTGAAGTTACCAAGAAGGAGATCACAAAAGGGGAGGTTAGTCCAAGATTTAGCCTTTTTTGGGACCCCCCTTTCAATATTATTTCTTATCAGCACTTTCTAAGGAGCATCACCCTCCATGGATTGAAAGATCCATTTGGCAGACAAGGCTATACCTTAAGTTTTCAAATCCTTCAGCCCAAGCCCCCCAAGGGACTTGTCAGTGTGGCACCATGCCCATTTGATGGAATGAATCTTGTTGTTCCCTTTACCATCAGACCATAGGAATTATCTGATAGACTTCTGAATTTGAGCAATTTGATAATTATTAAAACACCAGGGAGAAGAATAATAAATAGTGTAAGAGGACAGAATCTTCTGGCAAACCTGAATTCTGCCAGCCAAAGACAAAGTCCTATTATGCCATTTATTTATTTTATTTTCAATTTTATCTTTCACCCAAGACCACATGTCCTTGAGGTCAGGCTTAACAGAGAAAGGTATACCGAGATACCTAATAATCTTGTTAGGACCTCCCCATTGAAAACCATATTGAGAGAACCATTCTGGGGGGCGTTCTTCCCATCCTAAACAGATATATTTAGTTTGGGAAATTTTTGCCCCAGATATGGAACAGAACAGATTAAGCTTCGTTATCATGTTATTGAAATTATTTTCTGAAAGTTCAAAGAAAAGAAACAATTGATAAGCACTTCATTATTGGGCAGATAAATACCTTTAACCTCCTGAGATATGGAGTTATCACGAAGGATATAAAACAGAGCCTCTGAAGCAATAACAAAGAGGGCAGGAGCCAAAGGGCATCCTTGCCTGATGGATCTCCCAAGAGAGAAAGGAGCAGAAAGGATACCATTCACCTCAACCTGAGCAGAGGCATCTCTAAGAAGCATAGCCACAGTATTGCAGAAAAAGGGCAGAAAACTGAAAGCTTCCAACATCATAAGAATAATATTCCACTCAACCCTATCATAGGCCTTATCAAAATCCAAGAGAAACATGGCAGAATTTTGATGAGAGTGTCTAGACCAATCCATAGCCTCCCAGCTGGTTATGAGGTTTTCAAGGATATATCTTCCCTTGATGAAACCAGTCTGGGAAGAATTAACAAATTTAGGAAGAATGTTGACCAACCTGATAGCCATAACTTTGGCCAAAATTTTATAAGAAACATTCAGAAGGGTAATAGGCCTCCAATTTCTAATGAGAGTCTTATCCCCATCTTTGGGGAGAATTTTAATAATGCCTTTATTAATCTCTTTACCTAAAGAACCATTATTCAAGGCCTCAGAATAGAGTTCAAGAAGATCCTTGCAAATCCAACCAATGTTGGATTTATAGAACTCAACAGGGAAACCATCCGGACCCGGGGCTCTCTCGTTATTGAGAGCTTTAATAGCACCTTCAATTTCCTCAATCGAGATATTTTTAGCAAGAAGATCAATATCCTCCGGTTCTAATTTCTTAGGAATAATATTTTTACAATTGACTCTGAGCAACTCCGCCTCAGGAGAATCTTCAGAGGCAAAAAGAGACTTATAATAAATAGAAAAAGCCTGAGTAATAGCTTCAGGATCATAAATGTCTTGGTTGTCAATTAAAAGTCTATCAACAGATTCTTTAATATGTTTATGTTTAAGGAGGTTAAAAAAAAATTTTGAGCCTCTATCTCCACATTGGAGCCATCTGGATCTAGACCTGATCCTAGCTCCCTGTATTCTAAATTGCTGGTGTTTTCTAAGAGAATCCTTAGCTGTCATAACTCTAGAAAGAAGAGCTATATTAGAAGAATCATTCTGGATATTTTCCTCAGCAATCTGTAATTCAAAAGAAAGTTGCTTCTCGACAAACCTATAATCTTTAGCTTTTTTTTGCCCAATAGTTTGCAAAAAATCCTTCAAGATGAAAGTTTAATATTCCATTTATCAATCTGAGATAAGTGTTTAAGATTATTTTTATTTAAGCCTCTAATAATCTGAATAGCAGCCAGAACATCCTCGTCCATGAGGAGGCTAGAATTAAGGATGAATTTATTACTTTTAGGCTTGTTCTGAATGGGGCTACTGATAAGGTTGACTTTAGTCAGAATAGGATGGTGATCAAATAAAGTGGTAGCCATAACGCGAACAATGTTCCCAGCATTATCAGGAGAAAAAGAAAAAAATAGCCTATTGGCATAAAATTGATCAAGCCTAGAATAAATCCTGGTATTACCCTGCTGAAAATTGCACCAAGTGTGCCATAAACCCGAATTAACATCCTTACTCCCAGCAACCGGATCAAAAAGGTACTTAGAACCAATCAATTTATTCCAGAAAGGTCTTTCATTGTCCTTCCAATGGAAAGGAGTACCCCCCAGCTTGTCCTCATGGGACTCAATCATATTAAAGTCACCACCAAACAACCAGGGGATATCGAGGAGGTCAGAGAGCCATTTCCAGAGATCACTTGTTTCTCTAGAATCATTAGAAGCATATATAGCACAGATACCAAAAGTATAGTTATCATGTTTTAGGACACCCAAATAACCCTATTACAGGGAGAGCAACCACTGTTAAGAATGCAATTTTTCCATTTACTGTCAATAAGTAGGGCAATACTGCCTCTGCCTCTGACATGATTAGTGCAAAATTTAATAGCATCTTTCCATATAAAATTGAGATTGGAATCCAACGTGAATCCCACAGCCTTAACTTCTTGCATCATAAAGAAATCTAAAATTTTAAAAAAGATTTTGAAAAATACATCACATAAAAATAGATAAAAATAAGATAAAACAAAATTTTAGTTGTCTCAAAGATATTTATATTTCAATTATAACTATGACCTAGATTCATACTTGAAAATATGATTTATATAATTTTTATATTTATTTATATCATTTACATATCTAATTCTCTATCATTATTTTATATAAATTTAATCCAAATTCCTACAATCAAGAATGTTTCCCCATAAAAAGTCAACTAGAACTGTAAGTGAAAGGAGCAGCTTGTTGCCGACACAAGCAATTTAAAAATCTATATCATATTCAGTCCAGTCAGTGTTCACATATGTTTTTTTATGATGTGAAGAGAAACGTTTAACCAGGTCATTACTCATTACTCATTATCACCCTCTTTTTTTTCTTGTTTTTTTAATCGTGCTGCTTTGAAATATTTTAATTTCAAACACATAATTACCCCACTATCTCCAACGGTGATAAAGCCAACTATGTTTGAATTCCATTTTTCTACAATTGACCAAACAGTAAAAGGTAAAATTATCGCACTTCTGATGATACAGAAAAAATGTTCATGTAAATATTATGTAGTGCAAAAGAATGTACTATATCGTAGTACAAGAATAGAAAAAGGGAATTGGAATTTGTATGAGTGCAAAATCCACAATGATTCGCACTAACTAGGCTACTTTGTCATTAACCATTAATTTATTTTCAGTGGAGATCTTCTCCCATATAGTGACAAGAATTTGATTAATTATATCTCACTTTTTTTTTTATAAATTTTTACATCAGTATAGAAAATCGGAGGAAAGATGGGTAGGACTTTCTAACGTAAATGATTATGTCCAATGAGGATTCAACTGAAGATAATATTATTTATATTATAGCAATCTTTTTTTATATTTAACAGAAATTATTTTATATGAAACGAGTTTATCCATATTAGAGTGGATATCTATTAGTTTATCTTTTGAGCTTCGAAAACTGTTTTTGTTGAATAATAAAAAATATATTTATTATGATATTAAGATTAATTACAGTTTAATTATTTATGTCAATTTCAAATAAGTGAAAATGATGATTGGAAGATTTATTTAAATAATAAATTACGAGATAAAATAAAATATTTATTAGTTTTTATTCAATAATGTATTTTAAAATTTTATAGATTAATTTATCATATAATAAATTAAGTTTATTATTATCATGAGTAGTATTATAGTGATATATTAACAATATAAAAAAATTGAAGAAATATTGTAAAAATTTCAATCAAGATTGTTGGATGTATTTATATACTAGTTTGAATTGTTAAGAAAAATACACATTAGATAAGTTTGAGGTCATTCACAAATGATGATTATAAAAATAATGTTTTTTCATAAGAATAAACATTAAAATTATACAAGCTAAAATTTATTTTTTTTATCGAAGAAAGGGCCGAAGCCGGGATTTTTATATATATAAATATAAACATAAATGAACAAAGTATCTATCATCAGTTCAAGTCCACTGTTGCAAGGCCTAATGTTCAGAATGAAATCATTTCAACTTTCAACAACAGTAATCGGCCAATACCGATACTTACTTCTAATTTCTTCAGTACAGAAACTCAGGGATAGCCATGAAAACCAGTTCAAATCACCGCTTGCAAAAATCTTCTCGAGCTCAAAAACCTACTCCACCAGGTACAAAACATCACTACAAATGGTCACTGAGCCTCTCAAATCAGTCGGCAATAACTGGGCCACCAAACCAGTTGAAAACTGTTGCCAAAGCCATCAATTCTAGTACTTCCTGTCACAAAAATCCTCTGCAAATTTGAACTTGAAATGCAATGGTCATCCTCAGGGCGCCAACAGTCTATCAACTGTCAACATCTGAATTGAGATCTACTTTATATCACCACCGTTAGATCATCATGTTTCACGGGCTTGGCAACTTTAACTCCGCAATGCTGACATTCCCTTAATGGTTGTCACATGATCGCATAGTTTGAAAATGGCTTATGCGAACATGTGACTGTGTGCTATAATTGTGTCACACTTCTATGAATCATTACATTCAAGAACACTCAAGAATGAGGTCTCAAAAATTGATCCATAGCTCCCTAGGCATGGAGTGCAAGGGTTTTTAAGAATGCTCTCATCTAGAGCTATTAAGCCAATAACCTTGCTAGTAAACCATGCAATGGGAGATTCAAATGAAGACAAGGGAAAGAATGCCAATATCCTCAAGAATCAAATGAAATGCAATGCAATGCTATGCTAGAAATGGAAATGCAAGCTAAGCTATGAAAATGAAAGATGCAAGTATTACAAAGCCTCCTAGTTAAGCTAGATGAATTAATCTAAAGCATAAAAGAAATCTAAGCTAAGAATGTCATGATAATGAAAGAAGTGAAACTATGATAACATGTAGATGCAAAAGCCAAGAATGCTCCAAATCTTCAAAAGCTCCAAGATGACCTAGAAAACCTGCAGCATAATATTAGCATAAAAAGCTGAGGATCTAGAATGAAGAAGAGAGCTCTCCTTTTAAAGGAAATGAGGAGGAATGGACCATGGAGATTAAGAGGCAAAAAATTTAATCAATGGTGTAGTTTAAAAGATGAGCAATCCATGTGCACAAGTATCCTCCAATGAGAAAATAGGAGTTGACTTTTGTGTCCATATGAGACAAAAAGTGTTTTTTCCCTTTTTATAAAATAAGAATAATGCTTTATTTGTGCAACTTAGGATAAGATGAAAAGTGGGGGCTTTTTATTTATTAAAAGGGGAGGAAATATTCCTTTTAAATAAATAAAGACTTAGGATAAGATGGTTAGCCCATAGAAAATAATCGAATAAATGATAAAACTAGGATTTGATCAAGAATAAGCAATTTATGATTTAGCAAAAGCGGCTAATACTCTAGATGACCATTTTT
The DNA here is from genome assembly GCA_027943335.1 of Chamaecyparis obtusa. Taxonomy (NCBI): domain Eukaryota; kingdom Viridiplantae; phylum Streptophyta; class Pinopsida; order Cupressales; family Cupressaceae; genus Chamaecyparis; species Chamaecyparis obtusa. The sequence goes on along the minus strand of BSBK01012483.1, from coordinate 5,272 downwards.
AGGTGTATACAACGACACCCCATAAACCTTCACCACCATTACCTGCCCTTGGCTATGGGACCCATGATGCATACCCATCTTAGCGCTTGTTGGTCAATCAGAAAGGGACACATCGGCAAGACCCGACACACGGACCCACCTTTAATTCTGCAACAGCATCTTTCAACAATTGTCACATGATTGCATAGTCAGGAAAAGGGCTATGCGAACATGTGACACACTGTAGCCCTTTACCACCATTAACCGCCACCGCATAAAGTTACCATAAAGGGCTTGTCACATGATTGCATAACTTAAAACTGGCACATGCGAACATGCGACAAGCCTCCAGCACTCACCACAAACCTTAGTGCCCACTTTATCTATGAACTAGCGAGAACTTTGACTGGGCCCACATCCAAAAGATCGGCAGTTGTCGCATCTTCGCGTAGACCTCCAAGACTCTACGAAAACATGCACCCATCATCAGATCATCCACGTTGTGGCCCCACTAAAAAGTCTGGGCCCACCGATGTGTCAACATTCCCTTTCCAGCTCAGCCAATCACAACCTGACACCTCAGCAATGAATCATCACATGATCCCACTGCAGATAAACCATCGGCATCCAATCAGATGGTGGGCGCATGATCGCATGGGGAGAGAATATTCCATGCGATCACACGCTGACCGTCGATCAAAATCTCTAACAGAAGCCCCGCTGACAACACTCCACCTCATATTTTCCTTATCAGACGGTGGGCGCATGATCGCATGGGTTGAGAATATTCCATGCAATCACATGCCAACCGTCGATCAAAATCTCTAACACAAGCCCCACTGACAACACTCCACCTCTTTATTTCCTTTGGCCAATAGGGGAGCACCTTTTGTGCATACGTGTCACCATGGACCCACAGTTTGAAACCCTACATCGTAAAGAAGAATCAATGGCCGACGTGATTTCGCATAGCTCTGACAAATCCCTTGCACTTTAGCGACCACCATTGATGTTCTGACATGTCAGGACCATCTGACTCATCTAAAAACTAGGTCCCACCATTGAGATTTAGCAACAAAGGAAAACTCACAGTCGATGGATAGACTTTCTTCATTCCCTGACCTAGCGACGACTAACATGATAAAGAATTGGGCCCCACACAATCACAGTAGCGCACATAGGAAATGCTGCTATCAAAGATTTAACTGCTCAGAGGGTGAACGACCAAAAACAACCAAGGTTTTTGACGCCAAAAGATAACTCATGTCCAGACGCCGTCACTCTTTGATGGACAATAGGTATCTGCTCCTCTTGTCCTAATCCTACTCCTCATTTAATGTTCTAAACTCCTACATGTGCTATGCGCTATAAGAGAAGATGCCCATCTTATCACGACAAGGAGCCATTCTATCAACTTCTGAGGCAAAAATATATCAGGACCTGATTTGACCATTTTTATTTAGTGGTTAGATTCAATGAGCTCTGTTGAAACTCCACTGATGTCAGATAGAATTTTCAAATTTGTTCCTCTAGCTGCTAGGTCAGCCAGCTCATCTGCTTCAGTGTTTCCTTCTCTGAAAGTATGGTTAATGGTTTTCGATTCAAAATTATCCATTAACTGTAAGATTACCTCTGAAACTGCCATAAGATGTCAATTTGGGGTTGATCTGACTTTGATTGCATTGATGGTAATCAACGAGTCTCCCTCAATTTCAAGCTTTGAGATCCCTACTTCCTGAGCTAGTATCAGTCCAAACAATAGTGCTTTAAATTTTGCCATATTGTTGGTATCTTTGGGTAATGGTATGGCTTGTTTGGCAATCACATTCCTAGTTGTAGAGCATATGATGCATCCCACTCTTGAGGGGCCTGGGTTACCTTTAGAAGCTCCATCAAAATTTAATTTGTACCATCCAATTGGAGGGGGTTTCCAGACACATGCCTTCCTTAGTTCTTGATTTCTTCTAAATCCTCTACCTATGGTGATTGAAGTTTTTAATCCAAACCAATTTTTTGTCATCTGATCATCCCAACTGGTAAAGAATTTATGTTGTGCTGATTGATTTTGGATCCAGGAATTCATTACCTCAACTATGGCTGCCTCCAATTGGTTAATTATAGTTTCAAATTTAAAAAATTTATCCTAGAATAATCTTCTTTTCCTTTCTTTCCAAATCTCCCAAATTAGAATTGATGGAGAGATCATCCATAGATTATTGAATAAACTTCCTCCCATGATTCGTGGCCATGATATCAAAAGCTAGAGTAAATTATTTGGGGGGGCTGATGACCATTCTAATCTTGAATAAAGCCAGTACCAACAATCTTTAGCAAAGGGACAGGATAATAATAGATGATTTACATCCTCTTCATTCTTAAAACACATAATGCATCTGGATGGACCCTGATATCCCATCTTAATAAATTTATCTGCAGTTAAAATTCTACCCTGGGATGCCACCCACATAAATAACTTGGCTTTTGGGAGTCCAACCTTGTTCCAACATAATTGTGCTAGGATCTCTTCTATTTTAGATGTGGATGATTTGGCTATAAGATTGTAACCCTCTTTGACACGGTAGGATCCTGATTTTGCCCCATTCTAAATGATTTCATCTTTTCCTTGTTTGAGAAGAAAGGGCCTATCTTTGATCAATGTTTTTAGCTTATCTACCTCTCTTGTATCTAATTGAAGTGATGAGAAGTCTTTCCACTCCCAAGAACCATCTATAGCAGCAGAGGACAAAGGAATGATATAGTCACTGAGATATGGTCCCCCAGGATGAAGTACAAATATGACTAATCTGATTGGGGCCTAACTGTGAATTGATGGTTGGATGCCCACCCCAAGAGTCTTCCCAGAATCTTGCTTCCTTTCCATCTTTGATATTGGTTTCCAAATATAAATTAATTTAAGATCATTGGTGAATTTTTAACTTACAATAGTTCATAATATATCAAGGGAAAATATTTTTTGACATAATGAATGAACTAAATCACAAAAAAATTGAATTACTTAAGATCATCTACATAATAGTAAATAGTCACATGCTAAAAATCATAAGTAAATTTTTTCTTTTCATGTTTTTTTTACATGATCATTATTAACATAGAAAATATAATCAGTATAGATCATAGTTGAATTTTATATGCAATATTTCAGCAATAAATTTACAGCAATATTTTTTCTTTCACATTGTATACATGCATTGTATTAAAAGATTTTTAAAAAAATCCACACAAACAAAGATTAAGAATCTTATATATCTTGAATACTACATCTATTTCACTCATAAGTCTTATCAAGTTGTATACAAGAAAGAGAGTGTCACCCAAGACTCATTGTAGGACGCACCTAACTCTACTACAAACAATACATACATACCCTACCCCTTATAGAATTCATGCACTTTCCATACATCATTTATAATTTATTTAATGCTGGTACCCTAGTACTACTAGTTCAAAACTATTTGACTCTGATTCATAACAATAAAAACACTTTCCCATTTCCTTCCAAAGCCCAAATCTTACATCAAACAACCACATGACATTCATGCGATGACAATTTATAGAATAGATTAAACAGAAGGTGTTGTGGAAAAACTACTGGCTGATTAAATAAACAAAGAAGTCAATTCAGCAACTATTACCACATATTTCCCATGTTTATAGCTATGGCTACCTAATACAATCTATGTCGATATAATACTATAACCATCCTCCCAAAAGATATAAATATCCTACCTTCATCGTCTTGGTGCCTCGATCTGCTTAACACATGCATCTGAATTACCAGAATTTGTTTGATTTCTCTTCAGAAGAAAACAAACTATGCTCTATTTTATTAACAACTACTTTTTAAAAGTCAATGCTCCCAAGCTGGTTCAGGATATTTTCAACAGTGGAAGGAAGCACATGCCCATTTTCATATAAAGCTCAAATGGAGGAACCACACTCCATTCATGGGATGACAATTTGCAGAAGAGATTCAACAGCAGATAAAGAAAGAAGTCAAATCACCATCTACTACCACGTATTTCCAATGTTTATAGCTCTGACTTTATTGGCTAATCTGTGACAGGCGTTATAATACTATGTATTCCTTGGAATGAAAATATAAATACGATTGTGACAGCATAAGAAGGATCAGGATGAATTGTGGCCAAGCCTTTCTTGAGAGACACTTTCGATTTAGACGAATAGAAAACTTGGGGAAATTATTATTTTCTTAATTATCCTACCTATTATATAAACTATGATGTGGTCTATTTGCAAAGGGACCATAAAGTGAAATGAGTCTTTGCCATTTCCCTAATCTCACTACTTCAATCATTATTTATATATCCCCTTCCTTTAAAAATCTCTAAAACATATATGCTCTTTTTTATTGCTTTCCTTTTTCAATAAATAAGGTTTTACTATGCCTTATGATTTGAAAATTAACAGTATATTATTATTCTTTGTAAAAAGTGTGTGGCAAAAACTATATTTGTATAGTTTGTGTTTTATAAAGTGTGATGTGAAAGACAAAAATAGTTCAAATAAGGTAAGGTTTGCATAGTAGTAAACGTAAAAAGTTGCAATATAGTAATAAGAGTATCCCAATCAATGAGACAACCTTCTACATCTTCACTGATTTTTGACAAATTACATATGAAAAGGACAAAGAGTTAGTTCTAGATTAAGAAACACTCTTGAATACAATTAATTAATGTAACAATAATAGAAAGAACATTCAAATGATCAAATGTCTACCACCTATTTGATATTTCTCAGTTGATTTGTTTGTTCAATAATATCTATATAATAGAACTTAATAAATAATTTTGTATTTCTTTAATAAATATACTTATCATTTGAATAAATTAGCAATTTCTAATATCTATTTATTTTTTAAATTCTCCAACTTCCCTTTGATATTGAAGTTTCTAATTTTGCATTTCAAATTTTATATAGATATGTGATTAAATATTATACATGTAAGATCACGTTCATATAAGCTTAATAAAATGTACTTACATTTTTTTTATGGCTATTTGAACTTGCAACATTGGCTCTGAAGTTAGGAGATCGTTAATCAATTTTTATTTCAATTTGTACCTGCTAGTATGGGTTATAGAATGTTTTAGTCACATTTTTGGTTACCCAAGTGATTGTATACATATAGATATAGGTGTGTGTATATACATATACATATACATATGTGTATGTGTGTGTGTGTATATATATATATATATCTGTGTGTGTACACACACACACACACACACACACAAAGATATATATATATATA
>BSBK01012482.1:0-44764 GCA_027943335.1 Chamaecyparis obtusa | reverse complement strand
TATATATATATATATATATATATATATATATTTCATCTTGGTATGACAATGCTATAACATCAATTGTTTGAGTTTGACCTTCTACGTGAAAAGCTTATGCTTGTTGAGAATACCCTACATCCTAAGTAAAAATTTCATAATTAAAAACATAGAGAGAGAAAGAGATCCTAAAAACAAGTACAGACACAGACACAGACATGTACCTACTTTCCTACTATGATATCTTTCCAATATTTTTTCACATATCCTTTGTTCAATTTTAGGTTAATACTTTTGTGTATTCTTATTTATCCTTGTCCTTTCATTTCCCATTCCTTTCCTTCTAAAATGCTCTTTTAAAAGTTTAGAAAATTCAAAAAGTTCACTTCTAGATGTCTTCCTTCTCCAACATGCAAATTATTCTTCAAATTTCATATTTATAAAATTGAAGAAAACAATCTTTATTTATATGAAACTGTGAATAGAATTAAAAAACATATGCTGAACACAAGTACTCCAAACTAACTTTCCAATGATTATGATTTTAACAAATATCAAGTTTATTATGGTTATGTTTTTTTATGTCAATCAAATGTAGATATCTTAGCAAACATCAACCTCTATGTTTGACATTAATGGAGAAAAAAAAAAGTAAATAAAAAAACAAATCTAAAAAATAACTATGCACTAGGTATTTAAGTATTCTTTCTATAAAAAAAATATAAAAATTAGAAAAATTGACAATGAGATACAAGATATGGAGTGAATATATGTTTAAAATTATGGTTAAGCTGACTTCAAATGTTAGTAAAATATGAAATACTCAGGATAAAGTCATGAAACCAATTGCATGCATTAGATATGGATGTTACAAAACAAAATTCAAAGGAATCAACTTGATATATATTTTAGGAAAAATGTTATTCTCTATGGAATAAGTGTCACTCTTTAAAAATGTTTATTTTGGCAATGTACTACTTTAAGAGGTAGATAGAAAAATGGATTGGAATCAATTCAAAAAAAAATTAAAAACAAAAATTAGAATCTAGATAGAAAATCCTAAAAGGCTCTAATTTACTTCATCTCCCAATTTGTAATAGTTTAGCAGTAATATGCATCTGAAAGTGAAATTTTTTTCAGAATGTACATTTTAATGTCAATTTGGGCAAAAATGTGTAACCCACTATTGTCGGTTCACTCTATAAATATTAATAGAATTAGAAAAATGACAAGTATTCATAGAGACCACAAGACCCAACAACCATGCCAATATGTCTAGAGACTTCAATGCCCTATTTTCCATATATGAAATCAAAAGCATAAAAATTCAAATGAATGACACACAACCTATGACATTAATGTGGAGTTAATGTGAACGAGCTTTCAACAACACCATATTTGTGCCAAAGGCTCTTAGCAATAGCTAGATTATTTTATTTTCTTAAATTTTTTGTTTCAGAAAAAAAATTCTCCTTGCTCTTTTCCATGATAGAAAATAGTATCTCCAATAAAAAGTTTTCTAAAATGAAAAGATATGCAACAAAACACAAACTGTATAAAAAACTTAGCATGTTGAAAAATAATTTTCTCCTATTGATCAAGGAAAATATTATAATAGTTTTCATTGCACTAGGTGATAGTATTAGTATACTTGCTTGTGTTAGGAACTAATAATAACTAAATGATTTTATCATCCATATCTATATGATTCCTCTTACATTGAATTTTTAATTTTCCTATAGGGAATTTTTCTTGTAGTACCACAAAAACACATACATTGTAAGCCAAGAGATACTCAAATTACTCAAAGGGATATAAAAACAATAATTAAATTTATCATATCAATTCAAAAGTTTAAGCTTTGATTATTCCATTTTGTAACCAACATAATAATTTATGCATTCACTCGTCACCTATACGTCGATCGGTGAGATATAAGTACTTGAATTTTAATGATAGATGTTGTGGTTTCTTACTGATCACTAGAGGCATCGTTTGTTTCTTCTTGGTTGACCTTTGTGGTCTCCATAGTATTATTTTCAACATAATTAATGCATTATATGAGTTTAATGAGAATAAATTTCTAAGCTCCTTTAGTGAATTTGATCCCTTGAGTTGATCATTTCACCAAAGTGGAGGTAAAATATACTACTAAAAATTCCACCTTGGACATTTCTAACACCTATTACAATTTTAACAGTGCATTAAATTTGGATTAGTGGTCAATTATGATCTGGGAATTAAAAAATGATGCTATGGAGACCATAGAGGTCAATTAGTGGTCAATTATCATCTATAACAAATAATCTGGGTCAATTAGTGGTCAATTAGTGGTTAATTATTTGTTATTATTTTTTACTAAAATTTGGATTAGTGTTCAATTATGATTTGGGAGTTACAAAAAATTGTGCAAAATTAAGGTTGGATCAAGTGTAATGAGCATGCAAGCCTTATAAACTAAAATCAAACCTAACTAGGCACCAAAATTGTACATTTATACAATTTAGGAAACTATAGATCCCTTAGCCAATTGTGCAACATACTAAGTAGGTGTTTCTAGTATGCTCACAAACCTCTCAGAGAGTCTATGAACAAATAGTAACATCACACCAGTAAAAAATTGTTGTATGTATACCAAATGCATTGTTTCTTTGATATTGAGCTATTGTTGATGGTAAGAAGCTGTGCTAGTGTTCTCTATGATGTGTTATTTGTGAGATGTTCTAATTAAGTAAAAGAAGGTTTTACAAGGACCCGAAACCTAAACAAAGTATAAAAGTATAATAGTAGAGTTTATAGAGCCCGTGCCAAAGCACCAAAAAATAGAATCCTGAAAATAGATTAAGCATAAGTCGTATCAGGAAAAAACAAAAGTGGCAACTACATGCACTTCATAAGGTCTTCTACTTGGATCATCATGAGCTGGATCTGCAAAGCAGATTTCTTGAGGTCTTCCAGGTCTTTACCCTCCTTGTCATCTTTGATGCCAGCCTTTTTGGTATTACGTCCCGCAATTTCTGTCATCTCATTTTCCTCTTTAGCACCTTTCTCCTGCACCATCTTATCCACCAAAATCTTAGCATGTTTAGTATAAGCCCCAAGACTTACAAGGCATTGCTCACCAATTTTCCTTATTGAGTCCACAAGATTGTCCACTCTATTATTCAAAAGACCAAGCCTATCTTCAATATTCCCCACAATGCCTCTATCCTCCTTTTCTTTAAGTCTTTTTTCCATATCAAAACCTTATCTACCATAGCAGAGAAAGCCTCCACTCTACCAACCACCTCTTTCGCTCTACCAACCACCTCTTTTATTTCATCTAGGCAAACAACTACAGGTTTGTTGCCAAAACTAGTCTTCTTGATGATCACCCATAGCTCCTTTTGCATACTGTTAACATCATCCATCATTTTGCTAAGAGTTCATGTAAAATCAACCAGACAACTCTTGTCTTTAAGTAAATTTCTTAACCCACCAGTAGCTTTTTCAATGTTGTCATCAATGTTCTCAGTTGTCTTGGTACTAGCAGGATCCTTGTCAATACTATCCACAATCTCATCCATTACCTAGTAGGCATGATGTAGATTGTCCTTCTCCTTCTCCTTGTTATTTGTGAGATGTTGTTGTGTTGCTAACTAGAAGTATTGTTGTTAGAATGATATGTCCATTGATTATCAAAGATAGAGTTAAGATGAGAATTAGAAGCATTATACTAACATGGATGGCATAATACTTTTGGTGAATAATTGGGGATCTTTTAATTATTGAAGAATGTTGAAGTGCATGTTTACACATAAGTGCTCCAGTAGCTATTTGGAAGAACTATGTACATTCCTTTGCATTGAATGATATGACCTTGCAGTTTGGAACATAGGTTGTGTGTTCTGTATATGTTGCACTTATATCTTTTCATGTCCTTCCTTTTTGTCTATGGTTTAGGTGTATGTAGTGTGTTAGAGAGTTGAGTGTCTGTTAAGATTGGTCCAAGAAATATTACACTTCTGCACATTGATGTTTGCAATGGTCTTTAAATAAAGTATCTCTTAAACATTTATAAACACTACTCTCACACATTCATCTACAACTAATATACAACTAATAAAAAATATAAACATGTTTTGAAAGTTTTATATTATCTCGCATCATATCTATGGAACATAGATAATATCCACATGAAATATTATATGTGTAGCAGATGGCATCCATTTTCACCAAAAATAAAACCAATTTCAATAACTACGTGGAAATTAAAACAAATTCATTTGATTTTTATTTCAACATTTCATTCATTAAATGGATGAATTACTCAGTCAAAGTACCTATTTTTAATAGAAATGCGGCATATGAAAGGGAACGGTGATTAAGTAAATTGCTTCGGCTACAATACGCTCTAGCACTTTGAATACCCGAGTGTTGAAGAAATTAGGTTAAGTATGGTTGTTGGATATGGTTCCCCTATAAATGGGTCGCAGTGATTAATTGAATCCAATCTCAGTACTCATGTACAAACTTATCATTAAGATTTTTCTCAATCCTAAACATGGGAAGTTCGCTGCGGATGAAGATAAATACTGTGCTTGCTGTGCTTTTCCTTATATTTTTTGCAAATGTCTCCGCTATACATTCACCCCCACCTTGTGAACATGCTTGTCCAACAACAGCAGCCAAGGAAAATGTGGTCGTATCAGAACAGAACTTGGCACATGAGCTGCTCTCTGGCAATGTTGAAGGGGCTGCTTTGGGGTTTCAGCGTAACGACAACCACTGAAATCCATACACAAATAAAACCTATCGTTTTCTGCAATTCTTTCCTCTCTCCATATCATATTCTTTCATTCAATAGACTGATTCATCTTGGGTTTCTTTAGTGGATAGTGAATAAAACAGTAACCGCCTGTTTGATGGTTACATTGTTTACATAAATCTTTGTTTAGTATTGAGAGGAGTTGACTTGATTAATTCATATTGTTATTGCACGATAAAGGACATCAAATGAATATCAGAATATCCCTTGCACCTATTTTTAATACAAACACTAACTAGACAATGTCTAATTATTTCAACAACATATAGTGCCTCACTCACTCTACATGATGCTCATTGATTGGCCAATCATCCATCTTTGGTAATTTATTTATACTCTCCTCTCTAAATTATTATTGACGAAGGTGAAAATGAGTTTATGAAGTGATGGTGGGAGAAAAGAATAGGTACGCATTAAAGAAATGTGAAGAGCTAATGAGCACACGGAAATCATTTCCTTGCCTATTCCTGCTTTATAACTATTCATCTCAATTATACGTTTTTCGTACCTGGATTTGCAGTGTGAGAGAATAGTAGTGTAAATAATGAAAGTCTATACTGTTGTGAATGTGGATGGAAAGCCCTACCAAATATCTAGGGAAAACACTACTTAATATCTAGGGTTTAAAAATTAAATTTAATTGAAAACCTAGATATACCAAGATAAGTTTGATAAAAGGATATTCATAAGATGATTATTGAACTGGTAAATAAACATGTACTGTATATGGATACAAGCATAATATTCTATTGGTCAAATATTGAAATATGGTAACTAAAATCAAAATGGCTAAGAGATTTACAATCATTTTTTTTTACTTATATAGATAAATATAACATAAACAATATTCATTTTGTGACTATATTGTGGCATAGCCTATGTTAGAATTTTTTCTATCTTTATAACATAAATTCTAGCATAGAAGGCATTAAGTTTGTAAAAACGTCAACTAAATGCATATATAAAATAAACCTAGAAATACTTGAAACATCATTTGGGCAAATTAAAATTTACCAGTCTAATACAAATTACTAGGCATGCTTTGTATATTTGATAACACCTCATGACCATAGTGACACTTTAAAACATGATTTTCTCCTTGTGCGTTTCTATCCTCAAAATCATCTCATTTTCATGTTTGAAGATTTATATCTCCAATTGTCCCATGTTTTATGCAACTATCTCACTTCTGAAAATATAATTAATTTTCTTACCTTTAATTTTATGAATCTTTCTGAATTCCCATAACATTTCTTATATTCTATACTTTCCTCTTTTCATTCTTTGATCATTAGTAATCCAAATTAATCTACCGAATCTTCGTCAACTCCCATAACATTTCTTATATTCCATATTTTTCCCCTTCCATTTGTCAATCATTAGAAATCCAAATTAGTTAGTTAACTAGCACTTGTACCAACAAGGTGCAATGGTTAGGCCGATAGCCAGATATGGTATAAATATTATACTAATAAAATAATATTAAAATGTTATAAATAAGTTATGTTAAAAAAAATGACAGTTTAGTGTGATGAGGAGAAGATCTTGGAGTTCCTTGAATCGGGGAGCTATGCACAACTAAAATAGATAATTGTGGAAACCTCTTATGCATCATCGTAGGAATAGGGGATGCATTGGCATCGGGGGTGTAATCATGAGTTCGGTCGGGGAGGGTATAGTGGCCACAAATTTTGCACTCTTGTTGGTGGTTTAGATCATTGTTGATCTTAACAACAATGAGGGCTTACAAATCACTTTGGGTGCAAAAAATCCCAGGAATGAGATAGATAATAATGTAATAGATGGAACAAATGGATTCAATAAGGCTTAGATCAATCCCACATGATCTACAATGATGCAAGTTCCAAATGGGTATGGAGATATTTAGCAAGGGACATGATGTAAATCAAGAGAGTATTTCACCTGTATAATATAGAGGATGTCTCCTCGAGATGCAACCATCACACGTCCTACTAAAGCGAGATGGAGTCCTTATTGGCTAAGTCAACGAGCCTCAGATCGGCCTTTTGGGAAAGAAGGAACCATAGATGGTGAGCTGAGATGGAAATTATCTACTCCTCCTCTTCCTCCTCCTCCGCCTCCTCCTCCTTTTCTTCTCCTCCTCTTACTCTTCTTTGTCTTCTTCTTCCTCGTCTTGTTCCTCCTCCTTCTCCTCCTCCTCATCTTCCTCTTCTTCCTTGTTTTCTTTGTATTCTTCTTCTTCCTCATCATCTTCCTCTTCTTCTGGATGTTATTTGTCTTCTCCTCCTCGTCCTCATCCTCATCGTCATCCTCCTTGTTCTCCCCATCCTCCACCTCCTTCTTCCTCCTCCTTTTCCTCTTCTTCTTCTTCATCATCTTATTCTTCCTCCTCTTCTTCATTTTCTTATTCTTCTTGCTACTCTTCCTCCTCTCCTTCATCTTCATCTCCATCTCCTTGTCCTCTTTATCCTCCTCCTCCTTCTTCAAGTTATTTTTCTTAAACAAAAATAGAATTAGATTTAAAAATTATATTACAACATATAATTTTATTATTGTAATAACATCCATACTAAATATTTGTATATAAACAAATTATTTTTAATTTTATTTTTCTTATTATAAGAAGACCTTAACAATAATATTATAATCAAATTGAACTAAGAATATCAAGGGAAATCTTTGAAAACTCTTAAGATCCTTGCATATCACAAGGATTACAAGATTCTTTATATTACAAAGAAATTCTTAGCTAAAAGTCAACTGATCTCCACCAAACAAAAATTTGAAAATGCTACCTACATGCATGGAAAGTACTATTAAGTAGTCAATCATGAGTTCTCTATGTAAATGCATATTTTTATGAAGATGGTTGAGATGGTTGCGGCTCCTCTAGGAAAGTTATACTTTCAAAGGAAACACCCAAAATTAGCAAGGGTACTAGAAATTGAATCAATTTCATGGATGCACTAGGATCATCATCCTTGAGAACATAAGCTAGAATTTATTCTAAATTATCCATAATTTCTTTTGCTTCTTGACTGTGGCCTATATCTTCAAAATCTTGCATTACATCTCTTCCTGGTATATCATCACATAAAAAATCATCAGAATCCCAACCATAATAAAAGAAAAATAGAAAACCATAAAGTATGAACCGAATTTATAATTGGTCACATGAATTTAATGCAAAAAGTTAGTTTTTTTACCTGTGATATATGTAATTGTGTAAGAAAAAATAAACAAGGGAAGCTAGAAAGATAAGCCACTATATCATTTAAATCCCAACTCACAACATGAATATAGTTTCTTGTTGTCTTTGGGGAAAATTGAAAATATTACAAATTGTACTAAGAAGTCTATTGCATGGAATTGATAACCATTGTAACTAAAAAATTAAATCTTTTCAATGCATAGTTGCAATGTCTTTTCCATAATCCATGTACAACATTATAACATAGTAACTTCTTGATTTAGCTATATATATTTTCCATTGAAGGTTGATGAATCACTAGGTGTGATGAACTTTGAAAAAAACAAAAACAACTAAAAAATGAACTTGGGAAGCTTGAAATATAAGCCATGAAATGGATTAAATCCCAACTCTCAACAAAAATAAAGTTTGTGATTGTCCATGAGGAAAACAAAAAGTTATTACAAATAGAAGACCATTGTAACTAACAAATAATAATAGTTGGAATGTGTTTTCCACAATCCATGTAGCATTATAATACAATAACTTCTTGATTTAGCTATATATATTTTTCATTCAAGGTTGATGATTCACTAGGTGTGATGAACCTTGAAAAAAACAAAAACAATTGAAAAATGAACTTGGGAAGCTAGAAATATAAGCCATGAAATGGATTAAATCCCAACTCTCAACACAAATACAATTTTTTATTATCCACAAGGAAAACAAGAAAATATTGTAAATCTAAGCACAAAGTCTACTAGATAAAAATGAAGACCATTGTAACTAACAAATAATAAACTCTTTCAATGCATTAATTGGCATGTGCTTTCCTAAGTCCATGTGATATTGCAATAATATGGATTCAATTGCATATTTTTTCATTCAAGGTTTCGGCTCACACTCAGTGATGACACTATCAAGTGAGTCACTGATTATGGACCAAAACTTTGAATGAAAAAAATACACAACTAAATATAAAAACTGTGATCTTAAATATAAAAACTGTGATCTTTGGAGAGAGAAAAAAATGGCATCACAAATTCTAATATGAAGTCTATGGGATTACATTGATGACCACTGTAACTAATAAAGGAACTATTTCAATGCATAGTTGTTGTTGTGAGTTTTCTAGTATTGTAATCAGATGGTTTCTAGACTCAGGTGTATTCTTTCATTCAACATTTTAGATCATATTAAATGATCCATTATTGAATGAAAAATAAACTTATATAAATCCATAGGTTATTTCATTAAAATGTTTAAATGTAGAAGCAACTAGACATAGCCATGTTAAAAGTAGTCAAAATTTTTTTTCGTAAATGGTAGTTATAAAATATACACAAATAGAAAAGAGAAGCACATTAATCCTCCTAGGTCAGAGCTATCTATAACCGGTTCACAAAATAGGGCACTTTACAAGCATACGTACAACATCTAGGCGTATAGTCATGACTAATACTTACGACAAACCAAACTACAGGCAATCATAGAAACATAACTTGGAGAAATCTCGGTTCACCAATCTCCCTTTGTTAATGGAAGTAAAAATATGTCAGCATAAAGAAGAGTTAAATTTATACTTATTCCTATCATCGAGCAACAAATGGGTTCCATTTTCTTTGGGTGACTCTGGTATCTATCAAAGAGAATCTTCAAACAGTGACAAAGGCAAGCTATCTAATATACAAATCAAATTAATCAAATTAATGAATACGTAAATTAAAGATAAACATATTTCTACACACTACAAAGACCTTCCAGTGATACATCTATTCGAGGGCTAATTATCAATGATTAACAATCTATTTCATAGCATTCAAAATAACTTAACTTAAAAATATGGTCTATGATCCTTTCTAATATTACATTATGCATCTGCTGATATTATAGCTATAAAAAGAACAAGTATGCATATAATATTAGGAAAACGAGTATCAAAAATAAGAAAAATAAGTTGATAAGCATAGTTAGAGTCAATACACAGAATAAATTTTTGGTATACTCCATTAAACAATTGATAAAGTAGTTATTTTATTTTCATTGACTACAATGCCTATGGTTGCAAAAGAAAATGGTGTTGGCTCTTCCCCTCCAGCCATTTCAAATGATAGGGTTTTTGCATCTGCTGGTCTAAAATAGGGTTCCTCGCGGTCTACTCCCACTGTCTTTGATCTTTCTTCTCGCTAATTGGCCAATTATCCTACTTATGTGCCTATGTATGGGATTGCAGATTTTGCAGGTGCAGTCCTATGTCACTCTAGTTCATAGGATCCAAACCATCTACCCTGCCAATTCTAGGGAACATATCATGGTAGGATCTGATGCTAAGGTAGTTATCGAGACTCTGAATGGGCCTAGGCTTTCTTCCAGCAGTGTGCCTTCTCTTGATTACAATCTTGTAAGTGGTTCTCTTTATGTCAAGCTTTCTACTATTGATGAATGGGACTTAGAAAATATAACTAAGGTCTTTAAGACTCATGGTCTGATATACCATTTTTTGGGGATTTTGGCATAGTCTCCCCCAACTACATGATTGGGTGTCTCGAACATGGAAACCAATAATAATAGATAATGTTCACATTTTCTGTTAACTAAAGGGTTCTTTGTTTCCAAATTTGATAGAGATGAGGATAGATCTAAGATCTTTTGTGAAGATTTCTTTAGCTAGGAGGAGGACAAATTTACGCTTATGGTTTTACATTGGCACCCTGATTTGAATCCTTCCTCTAAACTCTTCAACAAGATCCCTATCTGGGTTAGGATCCCTAATCTCCCCCTTCATCTTTGACATGATTCTATCCTTAAGGAAATGTGGGAGGCTTTGGGGGAGTTCTTGACATTGGATCATGACTCTTCTAATATTTACCATTCTACCCTTTCCCGTATTTTGGTATATATTAATACCACATTGGGTCTTCCAGCTAAAATTAAAACTGAATCATCTATGGGATCTTGGACCCAACAACTTGACTACAAGGATATTCCTTTTAGGTGCAGAAAATGTTTTAAGACTGGTCATACTACTCCTCATTACAACACTAATTTTAAAAAGAAGAAATCCTCTTAGAGTTGGTGGAAGTGCAATTCCATCTAGCATTATATAGCTATGAAAAATTCCTCTTGGATTTTGAAGGATGTTGCTCATGTTTTAGGATCTCAGGTGCCTTTTGTGGACGTATAAATTTCACGCCCTATTTTTCCTCTTGTTGATCCTATTGGGCTTGTTTTTGATGTTGGTTCTAATCTTCATGTTGATCATGGACCTATTCTTCCTTTGTTGATTGATGTCAACCTCTCTCTTGGTGGTTTTTTGGTTGATTCATTTGTCGTCTCTACTGGTGATTTGGATTCTGAGGGCTCTGGCCTTGTGTTGGATGTCTCTCTTACTGGTCCAATACCTTTGCTGTGTGTTAGATCTTCTTTCTTAGATTCATTGTGCTGGCAGGATGAGGCTACAATAGATGAAGATGGTTGGATCACAGTTAAATGTAAACAAAAAAAGAGATCCTCCTCTTCTTTTGACATGACCCTTCAATCCCGTCAGAAGGAGACTAATGGATAGCCTATTTGTTTTTATATCCTTTAGACTGTTGTTGTTTGATGTCTTATTTTGGTAGTGTTACTTATTTTTTGTAAGGGTTTCAAGCCTTGTCTTTTGGCTGGTATGTTTCAGTTTGGGAGCTTTTATTATTCTATCTTAAGTGTTTTATATGTTATAGGGTCTTAGGGCCCCTCCTAAAACTTTTGTTACCTTAACCAAAAACAATTGATAAAGTAGAAACGATAATAAAAAAATGAAAGGGTAACTAACATTTGTATCTAAAAGAGACAACTACGCCTAATAAGGTTAAACTGAAGTGACTTACTTTCCCATCTCCAATTGTATGCATCTATGTGATAGAGTACCACAAACTCAATCTTTACATGTACCTCACTGGCCTAAGGTGGAGCAACTTGAGAATATTGAATTACTAGAAGCTTCTTGTCCTCCCAAGAAACAACATCTTACATCTTTATAAAATAAAATGTCAGAAAAAGAACATAGAAATACTAATAAAAAAAATCAACAATTATCCCATAGACCTTGCCAAATGTCATTGAACATATAACAAGAGAACTTGAAGTACCACGAGACTGCATGTTCTAGAATCTAGAAAATGATCTGAATATGTCATCCGACAAAAAGATTAAAAAAACTTTCCTTGGCGAAAAACCCTAAGGATTGGATTCAAAACAAAAGTTCAATGAAAATATAGCTTTAAAATAATAATTATTAAATTTCATAAAACACAAAAGCATAAAGTTAAAGAAGAAGATTAAGTTGTTAGTTGTTAATATATCATCATAGGCATCCAATAAAGCTAAAAAAACAATAATATTTCAGTACCGCATCACCATTTTAAACAAACTCATTGCCAATAGAGATAAAGTTGATTTCAATACATGAGCATCACACAACTGCAGACTTTATAATATTTTTAAATCTATTGAATAATTTCTCCATTATTATTTTACCAAGTTCCATCCATGGAAATGAACTTTCACTATGAATAACATGGGTTGAAAATATAATTGACCAAATAAATACCTCAAATATGTGAAATACTGAATTTAGAACCCACCATAGATGAGTATTCAAAGAGTTGGATGTGTTACACTAAATTTTATCAAATATCCAATAAATGGGCACAGAGAAAAAAATTTCAAAAGAAGATACCTTTGTTTTACTTTTATGACAAAGGGATGACTTCTTCATGTACAACTGGCATTAACAGATATGCTTTGTATCATAAGGAGAAAAATAAAATCAATTCATGCAAAGTTAACATTAAGAAAATAACCTCAATAATAATTTGACAGAATTCATCAAATGAACACAACTTTTAAGCTTTTGATAGCCTTGTTTTCAAGGCTCTACTAAAATTAGGGTTGAATACAATGAATGAAATTTTCTAGAAAAAAATACTTCTTGCATTAATTGACACTATGTTTCACTTAGCCTCATGAATAATGAATTTAGAAATAAAAGAAAAGGAGATTCAAAATATAGTATATGTTATACATTTTTAGTATATTTTAGCAATTGGTCATTGAATTGAAACATATAACAAACCATTACAATAATTATTCGATATCATAATAAATGAATTCACAATGATAATAGTAATAGGCTAATTCAAGTATTATTTTCTTTAACATGCTAATATCACCAAAAAACCAAATTCAAGAATTCATGCATACTTAATAAATTAAACTTTAAAAGAAAAAATGACCTTTTATGTTTCAACTAAGCTGAATAAAATTTTACCAGTAATAAGACCTTGAAGGAAAGAATCCAAACTATGTTTCACTAAAAATCAACCTGGTAGATGTGAATGACTTAATTTAGATATCCTCTAAGCATGAATTCAAACAGTGGGATATGTTTGCAAGATAATTAAGAAAATATCCACCAAATGCTCACATAGAAAAAATTGCAATCAACTATTTCTATTTACTGATGTTTGGATGACCAATCTTAAAAAATTACATCGTTTACATATGCAATGCAAGTTATTCTAGCAAGATAAAATTCATGAATGAACATCTCATAAATGTACATTAGAAGAAACTTTCCAGTAATGTTTACTCCATATCATACAAAAAATCATCACATACTCATATTTATTACATAAAATTTTGAAAAAATACAAATACCCAAACAATGGAAATGTTCCCAAGGACATAGAAACAAGTACCCAAACTCAGAGATTTGGTTTTCATCATTCACAATCTTTGGTTATTTTTAATTCGCATACAAGAATACTCTTCTTGGAATTTGAATAAAAATAAATATAATTATCAATAGATTATGTTTGTTATAAGTAGAATTTTTTATCATTACTCGGCATGGTAAGGATTAATTTTTATTTTTTCTAAATTGTTTTCTTTTCCCCAAATTTGGCAACTATGGGGAAGGCTACAGTTGGTCCAAGAATCCATAAAGAAACCCAGATCCCAAATAATTAACAATGATCTTACAATGTGGTAAGCTCGATGGTATATTTGACATGGGTGTCAGGCTGTATCTCATTTTGGAAAAATGAAACATTGATGCAGGTTGTCTTGATATGTAGCCAAATATGTCTCCCTATGGAGTTTGAAAATCATAGATATAGATAGAAACAACTAAATGCATCAAGACACACACATTGAAAAAGAAGAAAGAGCTATACATGCTGGTAGAAAATGAAGCAATGAAGTTAAGATAGAATCATTAATCTAATGATATTTTGTGTGTAAGAGATACAATAACTCTTAGACTGGTACCTAAACAAAATCCTAAAATCAATTGTCCACCAACTAGAGGAAGCTTGAAGAGAAAAAGATGAATCTACAACTTGGGAAAAAGTTGAAAAAGAGTAGAAGAATTATCTTCACTTTCACCATTTCACCAGGTGATGTCATTAATACATGGTGCAACATGGCATTGACATTTAATTTAAAGATCCATATTCTACTTTAGCTAATGGAATTATAGACACTTAAAATCTTACACAAGGTTTCCACTATGGGTACAATAGTGGATAGGGGAATGCATTTATGAGATGGATGTTCGAGGCAATTTAAAGGATGGAAGGGGATTAATCTTGAAATATACAGAAATTTTTAAAACTAAAAGTAATTTCAAATGATCATATGGTAACACTAATAAGGGAAGCATCATTTTCATTATTGTGTCCCCATTACAGGGACACATTGAAAAGGGAAAGGGATGGATCCTCAAAGAACATTGCTTAAAAAGGAAAGTCCATACATGAAAATTTTGGCATTTGAAACCTGGTGAAATTCCAATATAATAAATGAAATAAAAGACTTAGTTGTACATCCAAATGCTTTTTTGATAGAAAGAGAATCTAAAGTGAATATACTTGCACAAAACTCTATAAATATAAGGTGGCATTGATATTGGAAAATTTGTCTTGTTGGATCAAAAAATTGTAAACTATGGACTTTGTAATAATAAAATTGAAGTGATGTGCAATATTACAAGGTTACATTAATATGAGATGGGAAACATATAGGTAGACTTATTAATATAGTTTGTGCCTCTAGTTTCAAATATAGGTAATACAGATGGCCTTATTTTGTAATGTAGATGGCCTTATTTTTTTTAAAGGTGGAAAATTACATTATCCAAATGCCTCAAACAAGGGATCCTTGGACCTGAGAGTGGTAGACAACATTCAATTAATAAATAAACCCAAAAAATGGTGTTTGAAGTGCATGTACCCCCATGCCATGACTTATAATGGATTCAATGTGCATAAAGAGTTTAAAGAACTAAATTTTGTGAAGCAACTGTAAGGAAGAGAGTTCAATTTGAGAAATTATGCACAAATAGTTTGCAATAAGAATACCCTTACTAACAATAGAACAATGTTGACTGAAATAATTTGAGATGTAGGTGCCCTTATTAACAATAACCCTCAAGCATGTATTAAACAAAGCATATGTTCGCATTTATCTTGTATTAGGGTAGAAAACACCAAATTCCTTAGATTGATTAACCAAATTTTAACGGTTCAATAGAGAATGTATAGATAATAGATATGACAAAAGGACAGATAAAATAAAAAATTAGGAACTAACCTCACTCCCCTGTTGTCGTCTTTGACAAAACCAAGCCGAGGGAGAAGCTTCAAAAACCACATCGTCATTATAATCCTATTGCATTTTAAACCACAAAAAATCCTTCTCCAAAAAATAGGTTTCACAACAACTAACCCAAATCCAAAACCCCTCTACAATTCTCAGTATAGCAATTTCTCCTTCTTTTGGATATAAATACTACCAAATTTGTAGTAAAAAATATTAAAATGATAGGAACATTGAATGTGGTAGTAAAGGCCATTGTTTCTTTCTCACTAAGACCACATAATAATATGATGCAAATCCCTCAACATTTCCCAGTAAAATTCCTTGCAATTTTTTTTAAAAAAATAAAAATATTTCAAAAAAATGTATCGAAAGTATTTGCAGAATCTAATATCTTATTTCAAACAAATTTCCATTGAATTTAACTTGGATCTCAAATTACTTCAAATCTCTATTAAAATTATATGGGTACTCCAATTATCTTGTCAAGATGACAAATGAAAAAGGCAGATTCCTCGATAAGTTTTAAGAAAATATTTAAGGTTCCATTACTGAGAAATTAATGTGTCTATCCCACATATATGCATATATTTTCATTTGATAAAATATGCAAGGTTGCATTTTGGGTGGTCCCTACATGCCTCCAATCTTCTATGCCTCGCTTACCCTTTGCAGAAGCTTTCAATGATCTGATCCACTTTAGTTCAGGACACCTCTTTTATATTTTCTCCTACTTGTGGAGAATCAAACTCTTTCTAAACATCCATGCATACATGCACGTTATAATTCACTCCCGGGTCTCTTTCATTGGTATTAAAAGTGGAAGAGTTTGTCCAGCATGTGTTGTTGATTGATGAAAACTTGTTTCTAGTACAATGTTACCTGACCAAGAATTATTTCTAACTAAGTCATTTTTCTGGTATCTAACAATTTTACAGTATCAAACAATTTTCCCTCAATGGGTAATTTTCACAATGAAAAGCCCCTACAAATGAGGAACTATTTATTTTCATCCCTAAATTGCTCAAGAAAATTAATTTTGACTAGTCCTTTTTTTGGCATAAAACACTTTTTCAGCATATGAAGTTTTCTCGGTCATTGTGGTTCCCACAATAAAAAATTGCATCGGCTTAACAATTATGGGATAACTAAATTTGATCCATTCTTTAATCATAGTTACTCCAATTGATGTACAAGTCAGAGATAATTGAATTGGACCCATATAACTAGTGAATCCAACAAGGATCTACCAAGGAATATCTATTCCAACTAAACCACCTTATTACATAAACTAACTTGTTAGTGATCTATTAACTATAACCTTTACGTTTCATATTAAAATGCTAGTAGCTATTCAACCAATGTTATGCATTAAATATCAAGAAAATATAAGGGTGGGTGTTGTAAGATGTTAACTAACTTCTACTCCAAAGTTGTGATGTGTTTCCTGCCATGTCGAGACATATCCCACTTTGAACAATCAATGGAAAACATTTCTTAATTCCATACATGATTGAGAGACTTGATCCTTTGCGCACTATTAGAAGTTTACAAACAGATATGGAAAATTTTATCTATTTTGAATTCATGGGTATGAAACTTTTAATTTATTAAATGTTGAAATGTAGAATTGCGACGTTAATTTAAAGTATTGAAACATACTTAATATGTAGCATCAAAGATCATTGATTGTCTACTTGTATAATTATTTTTCAACCTTTTCAGAAAGGCTTATCTAAATAGACCATTCTTACATCTTCCACAACCATCACTATTTTTACTAATCACCTACCTACCCTAATAATACTATTTATTTGAATAAAAAAATTTCTATTTTGGTACGTATACCGTATTATGGTGGCAATGGTCTCTCTCTCTCTCTCTCTGGCTGTTGTGTTTGAACACAAATTTTCTATTTTTGTATGGATATAATTTTATAGTGGGAATGGGTTTCAACAGATTTGTCTTGTAGATTTGTATTCAGCAAACTCTCATGAATAAGAAGAAACGATCCGTCACACCTGCAAAAAAATTAAATTAAAATAAATTGTAAGTTTCCTTCGTGGTTAATAATGACGACACTCAATGAAATATTATTTCCAATTGGTGGCATTCCATGTCTCATCATAACTAATTAGGATAACAAATAACTGTCCCTCATTAACTCTTTTTCCAATACATAAAATCCTTTTTGTTTCATGGTCAATAGATTTATATAAACAATTGTTTATGAATTTTAAAATTATAGAAAATTAACTATTTTTATATAAAATATTATACATTAAACTAATATATCTTCTACGAAAGTATATTAGACATTATCGTAACTTGTTCCATAATCACCTCCGAAGTTTCTAAACACTACCCTCACATAATCCTCTACGACAAAAGAAAATCTAAACATATTTTCAAGTTTTATTTTCTGTTGTAACATGGTTGTCTAACCACAGCAGCCAAGGAAATTGTGGTCGTATCAGAGGAGAACTGGGCACATGAGCTGCTCTCTCGTAATGTTGAAGGGGCTGCAATTGTCTCCGCTAAACATTCACTCCCACCATGTGAACATGCTTGTCCAACAACAACAGCAAAGGAAAATGTGGTCGTATCAGAAGAGAACTGGGGACATGAGCTTCTCTCTCGTAATGTTGAAGGCGCTGCTTCAGGGTTCAGCGTAAGGACAACCACTGAAATCCATACCCAAATAAAACCTAGCATTTTCTGCAATTCCTTCCTCTTTCCATTTCATGTTCTTTCATTCATTCAGTAGACTGTAATGATTCATCATGGGTCTCGTTAGTGGATAGTGAATAAAACTATAACCGCCTGTTTGATGGTTACATTGTTTACATAAATCTTTGTTTATTATTAGTTCGTCCTGTAGTCAGGTAAACTATTGCATTCGTTTAGGTTTGAAATATCATTCATCTTTTAGAATTTTTAGTTGTAAAGTGCATTATATAGTTTATATTGTTTCTCATATTTATAAAATCTAAAAAATTATTCCTTTAAGTTTCTATTGGGCAAGTCGAAAAAAACAAAGAAAAAAATTAATATTCCAAACAGAAATTGTCAAAAAAATTCATACTACAGACGAATGTCTTTTGGCACGAATATTAATGACTAAAAAGACTGCACGCCCGTAATACTTATCTACTTACTGTGCATTTAACCATGGGAAATTTAATTGTTGAAAATTCGCTTCTTCACAACTGTAAGTGTAAATTTATTTTTTCTGAACTGGTATTGCAGATCTAAGATTTGTATCACTTCAACCACTATATATAATATCGTTGTACGTGTAGGAGAAGGGAGTATGCATCGCAGATTGACTGATCCATTGAAGGCAAGCATACAAGTATCCCATGTAACCCGATGATGACCAATAAAGATTTAAAAGTATGAAAGGAATTGCAATCAGATGAATAATGCAAAGCTTAATTTACTAAAAAAAATATTAAAGGGAATGTGCAAAGCCAAATTCCAGAAACCGCTATTAAAATGCGACAAGTTTTTGGAGATAAAATAAACATATACTCACTTGTCATAACTACCAAGGTAAAGATTTGAAGTATTTATTTTTATGTAAAAATTAAAATATGAACTTGAAAACTTTTCCATTTACTTTATTTTTTTATAATTTAATTTTTCAAAGTTTCATATTTAGTTTATTTTTATAATTTAATTTTATTTCATTTTTTTCTAATTTCAAAAACCATTTTCTATTATAAATTATATTTTATATTGAAAAATAAATTTAAGATATATAAACATTTAAATTTTAATTATAAATATCAGTCTTTTTTATTTAATATATTGTAATTTTTAATGTAAATAAAATTAAGAATTGACTTTTAACTTGTTTTAACATTGAATTTACTTGATAAGTAGGAGATGTTTTTCACATCAAGTCAAATTGTGATATTGCTATTAAGATTCAACTATTCCACTCATTATCATGAGAGATGGGTTCATGTGAACCACTACTCATGAAATGTGGGTCAATGAGTTTGAAGGTAGAGATTTCATGTATACACTTTTGATTCCTGATAGCAATATCACAAATTTGTATACATGAAATCTCTAAGAAGATTGTAGATTGTTTACTACTACTAGTACCTTTGGAATTACAAGTATTATTAACTTTTTGATATTATTCTAAAACAGATAAAATACCAGAAAAATAACAAACAAGTAGAGATACAAGGCAATTGCAACAAATCTTTAAATAATTTTTTTGTGGTTTTTTTCGCACTTCAAAAAATGACATTTTGGTCAATGAGTTTGACCCAAACTACATTGTTGAATCCTGGGAGCTATTGGTTCTTTTCCTTGCAGGACCAAGCTTAAATCAAATAGTTGGGCTTAGATTCACAGGTTAGGCACTCAAGCTTGACAAGAAAAACAAACCAATTGATTAGGATAGAGAGAAATCCTCCTTCTTTGAGCTCCACATTCACTCAGGCGGGTATTGCCTTATCTGTACATTCAAGACACCTCTTGACAAACCAAAGGCCTACAGATAGATTAATGTGGAATAACAATCAATCGCCTATAGGTATCCTGTACCCCAATGATAGAAAGTCTCATGCAATAGCCCTATTTGCATGGAATGAGATTGAAAGCTAGAAACCTATCCTAACAACATGAAAGGGAAAGGGTGGGACTAAATGGAAATTATTTGAAAAGATTGAAATGACCCTTGAGATGCCCTAAGTCTCTAATAGACCAATGCTTGATCCAATGGGCCATAGAGTCAAATACCCTACTGCAAGAGACAGCTATGAAACAAGAAAATAATATACCCAATGTGTTGATGCCTGACATCAATCACACACCATGACCAAACCTCAACTTAGCACCCACCTATGTATTTAAGTATGTTATTATCCATTCAAAGGATTTTAACCCTCCCCTTAGAAGAGACCTATAAATAGATAATACATTAACCAGCATCCACTAGAAGACAAGCATGAAATATCCTTAACACTTCAGCTCATACATACATAAACACTAACCCTGAACTAGTTATCTCTACGAAGACAACTCCACTTGCAAACACATAGGCAATACAACCAGACAAATCAAACACCCTTAATGTATGACTAATGGACTTAGAATTCAAATGGAGATAGTTTGTTAACAGTAAAAATATATTAAACCCTCACACATAAGACAAATCTATTACAATATGTATTGTATTCTCTAAGCCAATAGGAGAAAGAGGAACACTCTATATGTAGAGAGGAGGAGAAATCTACAGAACAGAACCCTTCACTGGAACTGACTAAATTCAAAACCATTACATAGTAAAAAATTTGACTATTTATACCACTACCTGCCTTGGAAACCCATAACAAGTTGCAACAAGCTATGGACAACTAAGGTATAGGTTACAACAGCTAAACCAATTGGAAATGATAAAAAATTTATTGCAGGGGCAGGAAACCAAGCAACCTGCAAAAGCCTTGAGCCGAGATTGTAATCATTCCTTACATGGTACAGATCCCTTCAAATGATCACCAAGCACCCTGGACCACACTGGAGTGGAAAGCAAATCACTTTTTACCAGTTCCAATCAATTCTGCATTGAAATTCAGTCCTTTCTATCAATGAAAACCCATAGATAATTCAAATTTGAAAATGAACGGCTACCTTGCACTTCGCGGGTTTCACATTTCTTAACCGTTTGCCCCAGTCGTGTAATTGCGCAGTGACAAGTCACCGCTAGAGGAATCCAGGCTTCAAATTATGCTTGGTCGCATGATCGCAAGGCACCAATCTAACCTTTGTGATCATGAGACTACGGTCTCCTGAACCACACAAAAAAGTCTTCGGCCACCTCATAAATCCCTCGGTGAACCAAAAATGGGCACGTTAGCAACATGGCACCGTGGACCCACACAACTCCGCAACCACGATGATCAACAGTGGTCACATGATCGCATAGCTGAAACTTGGGCTATGCGAACACATGACAAGCCATCAGATTGCCATCCTCTCACCAAAAACACCGGCCCCACCTTATCTGGCAAACTAGGGACCGAAGAACTTCTGCCAGTTCATGAAATGCTTTGCACCTTTTGCTAAAAATACAGTGACTCCACGACCGCCGTTGGCCAAGTTGCTAGACAAACTAGCGAATCGCCAAATCTTCTCGCAAATGCACGACAAGACTACATCTTATCAGCACCACCATCTTTTTATCTAGACTGCCAAACACTAGACTACACTTGCGCTCATCTGATGCCACGTGTCACTAAACCATTCATTGATCCACACCCGGTCACTGGCATAGGACCCACTTACCATAAGCCTTTGAAATGAACGGCTGGCGTAAGATCTCATGGCTCTGACAAATTGCATGAGACCTTATGCTGACCGTTAGATCTATCCTTGTCATAGAACCTTCTGACAATAGCCCCACTTATGAGCACATCCACGTCGACCAATAGGAACACAACAACTAAGCACCACATGGCAGACGGTCCCACTTGCATCACACAAAGAAGATGATAGATCAACCGATGGCGCATGATTGGAAGGGGTGGGAATATTCCTTAAGATCATGCGCCGACTGTCAGATTAAAAGCTTTTAACGTGGGCCCACTTGACAACAAATCCACCTCATATATCATGGATGAAGGAAAACCCGCCAACTCAGATCACCGTGGCACATAAGAACCACTTGGCAAACAGGACCCACCGACGAACGCATACCTCCGCAACAAAAGCCAATGGGCCCATCGACAAAATGCCAAAACACTACCATGGACATGTGTCAACCAGTTGCATGATCGCATAGCCAAAAATTGGGCTATGCGACCACGCGAATGCCAACCAAAGGCCGCCACATGACCGCCACTAGAAACACGGAGCTGCTTTACCATCGGGCTCCATGCGCAAGGAAGGAGCCGGTCGCATGGTTGCATGTCAAAAAAATATGACATGCGATCATGCGACAACCAATTGGAACATGCACATTCACCTCCCCTCTGACATCAGGCCCACCTTGTCGCACTTGTGCTCTAATGAAAAGTAGACCGCCAGGCAACTGAACAGGACTGGGACCCACATGGCTAGGTGGCAAGCAGTCGCATGATCGCATGTCAGAAAAGTCTGACATGTGGCCATGCGACAGCCAATCAGGAAGAGCCTAGACCCACCATCCATGTCGGACTTGCGCAGTTGAGGGAAAACACCAGCAAACAGGGAACTAGTGCGAGGTCGAAAACACAATATTTTCGACGAAAAAGACCGAAAACACACAAGGCTTTCAATAGACCGAAAGATAAGTGCACAAAAGTAGGAAGCACATGTTGAAAATAATGAAGGCCAAAAACACACAGACCGAAAACATCATGGATATTTGAAAACACTGTGGGTTTTTGACACTGTGGCAGATTTTGACAATATTTCCAGCAGACTTTAGAATTTGAATACCTTTTTGGGTTTGGTGATTTAGGAGATGCAGTTTGGACTGAAGCAAGGTGACAACAAGAAGAGCACGAGGTAGGACATTTGACAAACACATTGCAGGGAACAGGCCAATTTTACAAGATTTTTGCTATGATAGAAAATTGGCCTAACAGTGGCTCTGGTTGGGGATGCATGCCTCTTGCAAGCATGGCAAGAATCTAGAATCACTGGGAGAAGTAGACCACACCCAGACAAAACAATTAGGACCTCTCCCCACCTTAAAACCTAAAAAATCACAGACTGGCCCCTCACAAAAAACATGGCACCACAACACAGGATATACAAAATATACACGAGAAACATCTGGATGCCAAAGGAGTGCCATCCTTTCCTCTATCAAAAACTTGGTTTTTTCTCACAAAAACAAACAAAGGTTTGAAACCTTTTCCACATGCACAATGACAGAAAACACTGTCAGGTACCGACTACAAAATAACCCTGGATTTACCATCACCAATGCCTTCCTTCACATGTTCCCCCACAAACTCACTGCTTAAAAAACAAGCATCATCAAAATCACCATGGATTGAAACATATGAAAGGGGACAAGAAATCGATACCTTTGCTTCTTGGCTGCAATCATCTAGCTCATCTCCAATGCACTCTTGCATATCAAAAGAAAAGTAACTATACTCACTTTCACTTACCTCAGCCAAGGCAAGTGAAACATACTCATATATTAATTTACTTGGGTTTATCAAGTCTGATTTCTCTTGATAAATCACACCTTTATCCTCATAAGGATGATTCACATGATAAACATCATGAACTAGATTATCACCATTATTTTCACTGCTTGGTGGCAGAAGAAAAACACTGTCCCAATGTAATGCATCTTCATCAACAGAGCAACATTTATCCTGCATTACCTTTCTTTCAACTGGCCTCATTTGTGAGGGAGACTCCAGATCAACAATATGTGAAGCTTTAAGTGCAGAAGGTGAGTAATCCTCAACAAATTCCATCCTCTGAGCACACTCCTCAAATAGTGGGTTAGAAACAACATGGAATTGTTTCTCATAGTAATTCAGACAAAGCTCCATCTGGTCTTCACTAATGTCCTCATCAAATAACTCATTTGTAACCTCACTATATATGTCATTATATCCATCATCATACACATCTTCAAAAGAAGAAGAAAATTCAGAATCAAAGCCAGAGCATGACTCACCATCACTATTGTCAACATATGAATAATCAGCGTTGTACTCATCAGAAGAACCATCCCATGGATTTCCCCACAAGTCTTCAACCTCAAAGACTTTGTAATGAACATCACTATCATCCACTGGCATAGAAGACTGCAAAGAAAAATCCTCTACAATATGAGAGAAACCCTGTGACATATCATCATAAATTCATTCATTCTCAACCTCATCCATGCTCCCATAGTCAACACTTTTCTCAGCATCTGTATCAACATCACCATCATTACTTTCTTCTTCCCATGTTGTATCTGACTCATATGAAGACACCTCTCCATCACTGCCTTCATCACCCTCACTTGAGTAACCACTTTCAGCACTATGTTCTTCTGACTGTGACTGATATGCAAATGAATCATATTCCTTGCCTTGTGCAGTAACTTCAAACTCATCATTAGAGAAATAACTTTCAGCCTCTTCATTTTCATGGGACTGAGATATAGAAGCAACAATTTCATGTCTAGGAACATCAGTGGCATAATATTTATAATCAATATTACAAGGATTGACTGCGGTAACCAATTCACAACTCAAAGCACCAGCACATTGCTCAATCCTTTCAGGGTGTGGAATATATCTCACTGTTGTAGCATACTGAATACATGTCTCATCAGTAGCAAAAGACTCAACAACATTTATACATATATTTTTATTTGACATCTCAACCTGATTACAAACCATAGCAGAAGTGTTGATATACTTATTTGGACTGTAGTATTAGCACTACATTCTTCTTTTCTTTCATATCCGTTATACCGACAGACACTCATGGAAAAATGACCTCTGGTCAATCCATATTTCAAATTGTTTTCAATATCCATTGCAGTTACAAATGCCTGATGTAATGTCCTAGGTTCTTTATCCCTCAACAAGTAATTGATTTTCTTATCAAATGCATCAAAGTAGACATCTACACACACTTGGTCATTGGGTCTATAACCTTCAGGGATTTCACTCAAGACTTTTGCAAATCTGATATTGAACTGAGGGACAAGTTCATCTTTCTCAATATGAATCTTTAAAAACTTATCATAAGAATCAGATAAGCTTACCCTTTCTCCAAACTGCTCCATGAAGGCCGAATGCATCTCACTCCAGGATGAAATAGAACATGCCGGCAGGAAAGAAAACTAGTCTCTAACATCACCCTCCAGAGTTTGAACAAACAATTTCAACCAAAGGTCTTCATGGAAAACCTCAAAATCATTCATCATATAAGTAAAGCACCGAACATATTTTCTTGCTGACTTATACTGGTTCCTATTAAACTTAGGCAAGTATCCCCTGATTTTATCAGGGATCTTATTAGGGAAACTAGATATGCCATCATAACAAAATGGTGCATAACCCCTACCAATAGGACCCCTAAGCACATTCATCACTGATATACACCCTTATGCCTTTACACTTGATTATTTGTAGATAAAAAATAGATAATTAAAACACTTGTAAATGACTCCCACTTCTGACTTAGCTATTCTGAGATACTTCACACTTGTCCTATCCCTTTAATGACACAATCATTTGATTAGGACCATGCATATACATACAATTTTGATGGAGAATACCTAGATTACCCTGCTGAATGCTGCTGTCTTCTTCTCAGCTAAATGAAGTCCCAACAAAACTTCACAACTCAGGTTCTTTCTAGCATAGAGTCACAATCTCTCTTTAGAGGACACAAACTTTAATGATCTATCTCGAAACACCAATAGACTCTGAGCACTCCCACAACAAAGCCACACATAAATCAATTAGTAAATTTGAGAAACACATTTGCAAATTTGAAAAGCAATTCTTAGATTGGAAAATGTATAAGAATCTTCCCCAAACTGAATATAGCAAGACTCTGGGATACTCTCATCAGTAAACTTATTTCATTTCCCCAGCAGAGTCGCCATTTTCTTGGTTCTTTTCCTTGCAGGACCAAGCTTGAATCAAATAGTTGGGCTTAGATTCACAGGTTAGGCACTCAAGCTTGACAAGAAAAATAAACCAATTGATGAGGATAGAGAGAAATCCTCCTTCTTCTTTGAGCTCCACATTCACTCAGGCGGGTATTACCTTATCTTCACATTCAAGACACCTCATGAAAAACCAAAGGCAAGCAGACAGATGAATGTGGAATAGCAATCAATCTCCTATAGGTGTCCTCTACCCCAATGATAGAAAGTCTCATGCAATAGCCCTATTTGCATGGAATGAGATTGAAAGCTAGAAACATATCCTAACAACATAAAAGGGAAAGGGTGGGACTGAATGAAAATTATTTGAAAAGATTGAAAGGACCCCTGAGATGCCCTAAGTCTCTAATAGACCAATGCCTGATCCAATGGGCCACAGAGTCAAATACCCTACTACAAGAGATAGCTATGAAACAAGAAAATAATATACCCAATGTGTTCATGTCTGACATCAATCACACACCATGACCAAACCTCAACTTAGCACCCACCCGTGTATTTAAGTATGTTATTATCCAGTCAAAGGATTTTAACCCTCCCCTTAGAAGAGACCTATAAATAGACAATACATTAACCAACATCCACTTGAAGACAAGCATGAAATATCCTTAACACTTTAGCTCATACATACATAAACACTAACCCTGAACCAGTTATCTCTGCGAAGACAACTCCACTTGCAAACACATAGGCAATACAAGCAGACAAATCAAACACCTTTAATGTATGACTGTTGGACTCAGAATTCAAATGGAGATAGTTTGGTAATAGTAAAAATATATTAAATCCTCACCCATAAGATAAATCTATTACAATAGGTATTGTATTCTCTGAGCCAACAGGAGAAAGAGGAACACTCTATATGCAGAGAGAAGGAGAAATCTACAGAATAGAACCGTTCACTGGAACTGACAAAATTTAGAACCATTACATAGTAAAAAATTTGACTATTTATACCACTAGCTACCTTGGGAACCCATAACAGGTTGCAACAACCTAAGGACAACTAAGGTATAGGTTACAATAGCTAAACCAATTGGAAATAGTCAAAAATTTATTGTAGGGGCAGGAAACGAAGCAACCCGCAAAAGCCTCGAGCCGAGATTGTAATCATTCCTAACATGGTACAGATCCCTGCAAACGATCACCAAGCACCTTGGACCACACTAGAGCGGCAAGAAAATCACTTTTTACCAGTTCCAATCACTTCTGCATTAAAATTTAGTCCTTTCTATCAACGGGAACCCGCAGACAATTCAAATTTGAAAACGAACGGCTACCTTGCAGTTTGGGGGTTTCACATTTCTTAACCGTTTGGATCAGTCATGCAATTGCATATTCACAACTCACCACCATAGGAATCCGGGCTTCAAATTATGCTTGGTCACATGATCACAAGGCACCAATCTAACCTTTGCAATCATGTGACCGCGGTCTCCTTAACCGCACAATGTCATCACAAACCACCTAGAAAAGTCTTCGGCCACCTCATAAATCCCTCGGCAAATGAAAAATGGGCACATCAACAACATGACACTATGGACCCACACAACTCTACAACCGCAATAACCAACAATGGTGACATGATCGTATAGCCAAAACCTAGGCTATTCGAACACATGACAAGCCATGAGATTGCCACCCTATCACCGCAAACACCGGCCCCACCTTATTTGGAAAATTTGCGACTGAAGAACTTCCGCCAGTTCGTGAAATGCTTTGCACCTTTCGCTAAAAATCTTGTGACTCTGCTACCATCATTCATGAAGTCGCTAGACAAACTAGCGAATCACCAAATCTTCTCGTGAATGCACGACAAGACTACATCTTATCGGCACCACCACCTTTTTATCTAGATCGCCAAACACTAGACCACACTTGCACCCGTCCATTGCCACATGTCACTAAACCATTTGCTGATCCACACCCGGTCACTGGCACAGGACCCACTTACCATAAGCCTTTGAAATGAATGACTGGCATAAGAACTCATGGCTCTGATAAATCATATGAGAACTTATGCTGACTATTAGATCTATCCTTGTCACAGACCCTTCTGACAACGGCCCCACTTCTGAGCACATCCACGTCGACCAATAGGAACACAACAACTAAGCACCACATGGTAGATGGTCCCACTTGAATCGCATAGAGAAGATGCTAGATAACAGATGGTGCATGATCTGAAGGGGTGGGAATATTCCTTAAGATCATGTACTGACTATCAGATTAAAAGCTTTCAACGCAGGCCCACTTGACAACAAATCCACCTCATACATCGTGGATGAAGGAAAACCCACCAACTCAGATCACCATGGCACATAAGAACCAACTGGCAAACAGGACCCACTGATGAACACATACCTCCGCAACAAAAGCCAACGGGCCCACCGAGGAAATGCCAAAACACTGCCATGCACACATGTCAACTAGTCGCATGATCGCATAGCCAAAAACTAGGCTATGCGACCATGTGACAACCAACCAAAGGCCGCCACATGACCCCCACTAGAAATATGGAACTACTTTACCATCAGGCCCCATGTGCAAGGAAGGAGTCTTCACCTCCCCTCTAACATGGGGCCCACCTCGTCGCACTTGTGCTCTAAGGAAAAGTAGACCGCCAGGCAACTGAATACGACTGGGACGCACATGGCTAGGTGGCAAGAGGTCACATGATCACATGTCAGAAAAGTTTGACATGTGGCCATGTGATAGCCAATCAGGAAGAGCCTGGACCCACCATCCACATCCGACTTGTGCAGTTGAGGGAAAACACCAGCAAATAGGGAACTTGTGCAAGGTCAAAAACACAAAACGTTTTCGACGGAAAAGACCAAAAACACACAAGGCTTTCAACAGACCGAAAGATAAGCGCACAAAAGTAGGAAGCACAGGGTCGAAAATAATGAAAGCCAAAAATACACAGACCGAAAACATCATGGACTTTTGAAAACACTGTGGGTTTTCGACACTGTGGCATATTTTGACAATATTTCCAGTAGACTTTAGAATTTGAATATCTATTTGGGTTTGGTGATTTAGGAGATGCAGTTTGGACTGAAGCAAGGTGACAATAAGAAGAGCACGAGGCAGGACATTTGACAAACACATTGCAGGGAATAGGCTAATTTCACAAGATATTTGCTATGACAGAAAATTGGCCTAACAGTGGCTCTGGTTGGGGATGCATGCCTCTTGCAAGCATGGCAAGAATCCAGAATCACTGGGAGAAGCAAACCACACCCAGACAAAACAATTAGGACCTCTCCCCACCTTAAAAGCTAAAAAATCATAGACTGGCCCCTCACAGAAAACTTGGCACCACAACACAAGATATACAAAATATACACAAGCAACATTTGGATGCCAAAGGAATTCCATCCTTTCCTCTATCAAAAACTTGGTTTCTGCTCACAAAAACAAACAAAGGTCTGAAACCTTTTCCACATGTACAATGACAGAAAACACTATCAGGTACCGACTGCAGAACAACCCTAGATTTACCATCACCAATGCCTTCCTTCACATGTTCCCCCACAAACTCACTGCTTAAAAAACAAGCATCATCAAAATCACCATGGATTGAAACATATGAAAGGGGACAAGAAATCGATACCTTTTCTTCCTAGCTGCAATCATCCAACTCATCTCCAATGCACTCTTGCATATCAAAAGAAAAGTAACTATACTCACTTTCACTTACCTCAGCCAAGGAAACTGAAACATACTCATATATCAAGTTACTTGGGTTTATCAAGTCTGATTTCTCTTGATAAATCACACCTTTATCCTCATAAGGATGATTCACATGATCAACATCATGAACTAGATTATCACCATTATTTTCACTGCTTGGTGGTAGAAGAAAAAAACTATCCCAATGTAATGCATCTTCAACAACAGAGCAACATTTATCCTACATTACCTTTCTTTCAAGTGGCCTCATTTGTGAGGGAGACTCCAGATCAACAGTATGTGAAGCTTTAAGTGCAGAAGGTGAGTAATCCTCAACAAATTCCATCCTCTGAGCACACTCCTCAAATAGTGGGTTAGAAACAACATGGAATTATTTCTCATAGTAATTCAGACAAAGCTCCATCTGGTCTTCACTAATGTCCTCATCAAATAACTCATTTGTAACCTCAGTACATATGTCATTATATCCATCATCATACACATCTTCAAAAGAAGAAGAAAATTCAGAATCAAAGCCAGAGCATGACTCACCATCACTGCTATCAACATATGTATAATCAGTGTTGTACTCATCAAAAGAACCATCCCATGGATTTCCCCACAATTCTTCAACCTCTAAGACTTTGTAATCAGCATCACTATCATCCACTGGCATAGAAGACTGTGAAGAAAAATCCTCTACAACATGAGAGAAACCCTGTGACATATCATCAGAAAGAAATTCATTCTCAACCTCATCCATGCTCCCATAGTCAACACTTTTCTCAGCATCTATATCAACATCACCATCATTACTTTCTTCTTCCCATGTTGTATCTGACTCATATGAAGACACCTCTCCATCACTGCCTTCATCACCCTCACTTGAGTAACCACTTTCAGCACTATGTTCTTCTGACTGTGACTGATATGAAAATGAATCATATTCCTTACCTTGTGCAGAAACTTCAAACTCATCATTAGAGACATAACTTTTAGCCTCTTCATTTTCATAGGACTGAGATATAGAAGCAACAATTTCATGTTTAGGAACATCAGTGGCATAATATTTATAATCAATATTACAAGGATTGACTGTGGTAACCAATTCACAACTCAAAGCACCAGCACATTGCTCAATCCTCTCTAGGTCTGGAATATATCTCTCTATTGTAGCATCTTGAATACATGTCTCATCAGTAGCAAAAGGCTAAACAACATTTATATAGATATTCTGATTTGACATCTCAACCTAATTACAAACCACAGTAGAAGTGTTGATATACTTATTTGGGACTGTAGTATTAGCACTACATTCTTCTTTTCTTTCATATCCGTTATACCGGCAGACACTCATGGAAAAATGACCTCTGGTCAATCCATATTTCAAATTGTTTTCAATATCCATTGCAGTTACAAATGCCTGATGTAATGTCCTAGGTTCTTTATCCCTCAACAAGTAATTTATTTTCTTATCAAATGCATCAAAGTAGACATCTACACACTCTTGGTCATTGAGTCTATAACCTTTAGGGATTTCATTCAAAACTTTTGCAAATCTGATATTGAATTGAGGGACAAGTTCATCTTTCTCAATATGAATCTTTAAAAACTTATCATAAGAATCAGATATGCTTACCCTTTCTCCAAACTGCTCCATGAAGGCTGAATGCATCTCACTCTCGTATGAAATAGAACATGCCGGCAGGAAAGAAAACCAGTCTCTAACATCACCCTCCAGAGATTGAACAAACAATTTCATCCAAAGGCCTTCATGGAAAACATCAAAATCATTCATCACATCAGTAAAGCACTGAACATGTTTTCTTGCTGACTGATACTAGTTCCTATTAAACTTAGGCAAGTATCCCTTGATTTTATCAGGGATCTTATTAGGGAAACTAGGTATGCCATCATAAGAAAATGGTGCATAACCCCTACCAATAGGACCCCTAAGCACATTCATCACTGATATACACCCTTATGCCTTTATAATTGATTCTTTGTAAATAAAAAATAGGGAATCAAAACACTTGTAAATGACTCCCACTTCTGACTTAGCTATTCTGAGATACTTCACACTTGTCCTATCCCCTTAATGACACAATCATTTGATTAGGACCATGGATATACATAAAATTTTGATGGAGAATACCTGGATTACCCTACTAAATGCTGCTGCCTTCTTCTCAGCTAAATGAAGTCCCAACAAAACTTCACAACTCAGGTTCTTTCTTGCATAGAGTCACCACCTCTCTTCAGAGGACACAAACTTTACTGATCTATCTCGACACACCAATAGACTCTGAGCACTTCCACAGCAAAGCCACACATAAATCAATCAACAAATCCAGGAAACACATTTGCAAATCTGAAAAACAATTCTCAGATTGGAAAATGTATAAGACTCTTCCCCAAACCGAATACAGAAAGACTCTGGGATACTCTCATCAGTAAACTTATTTTATTTCCCTAGTAGAGTCACCATTTTGTTGGTTCTTTTCCTTGCAAGACCAAGCTTGAATCAAATAGTTGGGCTTAGATTCACAGGTTAGGCACTCAAGCTTGACAAGAAAAACAAACCAATTGATGAGGATAGAGAGAAATCCTCCTTCTTCTTTGAGCTCCACATTCACTCAGGTGGGTATTGCCTTATCTGCACATTCAGGACACCTCATGACAAACCAAAGGCCCACAAATAGATTAATGTGGTATAGCAATCAATCTCCTATAGGTATCCTATACCCCAATGATATAAAGTCTCATGCAATAGCCCTATTTGCATGGAATGATATTGAAAGCTAGAAAACTATCCTAACAACATGAAAGGGAAAGGGTACAACTAAAAGGAAATGATTTGAAAAGGATGAAAGGACCCTTGAGATGCCCTAAGCCTCTGATAGACCAATGCCTGATCCAATGGGCCATAGAGTCAAATACCCTACTGCAAGAGACAACTATGAAACAAGAAAATAATATACCCATTGTGTTGATGCCTGACATCAATCACACACCATGACCAAACCTCAACTTAGCACCCACCTATGTATTTAAGTATTTTATTATCCATTCAAAGGATTTTAACCCTCCCCTTAGAAGAGACCTATAAACAGATAATACATTAACCAACATCCACTGGAAGACAAGCATGAAATATCCTTAACACTTCAGCTCATACATACATAAACACTAACCCTAAACCAGTTATCTCCGCAAAGACAACTCCACTTGCAAACACATAGGCAATACAAGTAGACAAATCAAACATCCTTAATGTATGACTAATGGACTCAGAATTCAAATGGAGATAGTTTGGTAACGGTAAAAATATACTAAATCCTCACACATAAGACAAATCTGTTACAATATGTATTGTATTCTCTGAGCCAACAGGAGAAAGAGGAACACTCTATATGCAGAGAGAAGGAGAAATCTATAGAACAGAACCCTTCACTAGAATTGACAAAATTCAAAACCATTACATAGTCAAAAATTTGACTATTTATACCACTAGCTACCTTGGAAACCCATAACAGGTGCAACAAGCTATGGACAGCTAAGGTATAGGTTACAATAGCTAAACCAATTGGAAACGGTCAAAAATTTATTGCAGGGGCAAGAAACCAAGCAACCTGCAACCTTGAGCTGAGATTGTAATCATTCCTTACATGGTACAAATCCCTGCAAACGATCACCAAGCACCCTGGACCACACTGGAGCGGCAAGAAAATCACTTTTTACCAGTTCCAATCACTTCTGCATTGAAATTCAGTGCTTTCTATCGATGGAAACTGACAGACAATTCAAATTTAAAAATAAACGGCTACCTTGCACATCGCGTGTTTCACATTTCTTAACCGTTTGCCCCAGTCGTGCAATTACATAGTGACAACTCACTGCCATAGGAATCTGGGCTTCAAATTATGCTTGGTCGCATGATTGCAAGGCACCAATCTAACCTTTGTGATCATGCGACTGCGGTCTCCTTAATCACGCAATGGCGTCACAAACCACCTAGAAAAGTCTTTGGCCACCTCATAAATCCCTTAGCAAATGAAAAATAGGCACGTCAGCAACACGGGACCATGGACCCACACAACTCCGCAACCGCGATGACCAAGAGTGGTCGCATGATCGCATAGCCAAAACCTGGACTATGCAAACACACAACAAGCCATGAGATTGCCACCCTGTCACCACAAACACTGGCCCCACCTTATCTGGCGAACTGGTGAACGAAGTACTTCCACCAGTTTGTGAAATGCTTTGTACCTTTCACTAAAAATCTAGCGACTCCACGACCGCCATTCACCAAGTCGCTAGACAAACTAGTGAATCACCAAATCTTCTCGCGAATGCACGACAAGACTACATCTTATCAGCACCGCCACCTTTTTATTCAGACTGCCAGACACTAGACTGCACTTGTACCTGTCTGTTGCCATGTGTCACTAAACCATTCACTGATCCACACCCGGTCATTGGCACAGGACCCACTTACCATAAGCCTTTGAAATGAATGGCTGGCATAAGATCTCATGGCTCTGACAAATCGCATGAGAACTTACGCTGACCGTTAGATCTATCCTTGTCATAGACCCTTCTGACAACGGCCCCACTTCTAAGCACATCCACGTCGACCAATAGGAACATAGCAACTAAGCACCACATGGCAGACGGTCCCACTTGCATCGCATAGAGAAGATGCTAGATCAACAGATGGCGCATGATCTGAAGGGGTGGGAATATTCCTTAAGATCATGTGCCAACCGTTGGATTAAAAGCTTTCAACACGGGCCCACCTGACAACAAATCCACCTCATACATCATGGATGAAGGAAAACCCACCAACTCAGATCACCGTGGCACATAAGAACCACCTGGCAAATAGGACCCACTGACAAACGCATACCTTTGCAACAAAAACCAATGGGCCCACCGATGAAACACCAAAACACTACCATGGACATGTGTCAACCAATTGCATGATCGCATAGCCAAAAACTAGGCTATGCGACCATGCGATAGCCAACCAAAGGCCACCACGTGACTGCCACTAGAAACACGGAACTGCTTTACCATCGGGCCCCATGCGCAAGGAAGGAGCCGGTCGCATGGTCGCATGTCAAAAAACTTTGACATGCAATCATGCAATAACCAATTGGAACACGTGCCTTTTCCTCCCATCTAACATCAGGCCCACCTCGTCACACTTGCACTCTAAGGCAAAGTAGATCACCAGGCAACTGAATAGGACCGGGACCCACATGGCTAGGTGGCAAGTGGTCGCATGATCGCATGTCAGAAAAGTCTGACATGCGGCCATGTGACAGCCAATTAGGAAGAGCCTAGACCCACCATCCACGTCAGACTTGCACAGTTGAGGGAAAACACCAGCAAACAGGGAACTAGTGTGAGATCGAAAACACATAATGTTTTCAATGGAAAAGATCGAAAAAACACAAGGCTTTCAACAGACTGAAAGATAAGTGCACAAAAGAAGGAAGCACAGGGTCGAAAACAATGAAGGCCGAAAACACACAGACTGAAAACATCATGGACTTTTGAAAACACTGTTGGTTTTCGACACTGTGGCAGATTTTGACAATATTTCCAGCAGACTTTAGAATTAGAATATCTTTTTGGGTTTGGTGATTTAGGAGATTCAGTTTGGACTGGAGCAAGGTGACAACAAGAAGAGCATGAGGTAGGACATTTGACAAACACATTGCAGGGAACAGGCCAATTTGACAAGATTTTTGTGATGACAAAAAATTGGCTTAACAGGAGCAATATTAGAAGGTAGTATGCATGAAATCTCTAAGAGGATTGGAGACTTTTTTCTATTAATGGTAGCTTTCCAATAATAAGTATTATTTTTTTAATTATTATTGCAAAGCAAAAAAATACCAAAAAGTAACTGACAAGTTGAGATATAAGGCAATTGCAACAAATCTTTGATTAAAGTTTTAGTGGTCTTTTTCTTGCTTCCAAAAATGACATTTTCATTTGTATGTAGATATAATTATCGACTTTTTTTTTACTATATACTTCCAAATTTCACTTGATGGGAAAGTGTCAATTTGTTTATGGAAATTAAGTCTTTTAGCGTTTCTCCTACATTTTATTGTTTACATGTCATGTCCCCATTTTGGCTGACATTGTTTCGCATGCCAAATCAGTCTATCACAGGCTCTCATAGACCGGTAGTGATGTGGAGAGAGTCAACCAATGACTATTTGACAGTATTTGGTCCTTATAGTTGATTAGTGATTTGGGCCTACATTTGTTATAAAGTAAAGTTACTTTATTCGGGCCCAGTTTTATAATTTGATGTTGAGATGCACTTTTTATTATAAAGTAATATTTTATAAAAGTGCACTTTATTTCATAAGAATATTTGGATGCTTCTAGAATGTTTAAGTGACTTCTAGAGGAAGCTACTGAAAAGTGAATAAATAGACCCTATGGGTCTTGCATTTGATCATCCAGTTTGTATTTCTCTCTTGACATCAGATTGTGATTCAGTCACATAGTCTATTTTAGCCAAGTGGTTTCAGATAGTCAGTTGGTCTTTGGGAACAGAGTCTCCTTTTGCTTTGCATAACTAAGGAAGTGGAATATCTTCTGAAGGGTTTCACTTTGGAGGTGGTATTCAGCCATTTCAAGTTGAGCATAATTGGTGGCCAAGGGCCAAATTTAGTGTTTCAGCATTTCAGGAGGCATTTTTAGTAGGGCCAAAATTATAGGAGGCCATTTTAAAGTAGATCTGAAAAAGCAGTCTGAAAAAGCAGATCCAAAAAAAGCAAAGTGAAAAAGCAGATTTGAAAAAGTAGATCTAAAAAAGCAAAGTGAAAAAGAAGACCCAAAAAAGCAAACTAAAAAAGCAGATTCGAAAAAAGAAGAGTGAAAAAGTAGTCCAAAAAATTATTGTAGCCATCTACAATCAGGTTTCTCACTTCTCATTTGGCATTTGGCATATTTTCTGAGAAATGTATGTTTTCAGCTGAGTACAAAATATAGCTTCAACACTTTACAATTTTACATGATATCGGTTGCTATTTGCATTGGAAATTATAGCTATCCTTTGGAGCTGGTTCATCATTCTTGGCATCGATTTTCCTTGGTGAAGAAAATAGATTATATTGGTGAATAAATCTGATATTAAAATCAAATATTATAGTTTGAAAGGGCACCTTTGGTAGGTGCGATTTTGGTTGTGGAACTCACATTTGGCATCAATTTCATTCAAGGCTTGGGTCACCCATTTCCTTGGATCTTGGAGATGATGTTTGGTGCTTGAGATGGAATTTATATGCTGCATATTATTTTATTTTTGAGATCTAACCAGAATAGGGGTGGCTGGCTTAGAGAGCTCGATTTGGCTTGGAAGAGCACATTTTCAATTGGAGTTTGGTTGCTTCTTCATCTATTCACAAGGGCACTTCAGTCCAACTAGGTTTCATTGCATATAGTCCATCATTTAATTGTATAAGCATAACTTTAGTTACAGCTATAGGAGTGCATTTTCATACCAGCATATCATATATTTGTAATTCTGATAAAGGTCAAGAGTCTTGGCTTATTGATGAGCATTGTATTGGATCATTGTGTTGTAATAAGAGATACTAATTTTCTGGTCATTGTAGATGTCATTGAGCAATTCTATATCATTTGTAGTTAGCTTAATAGATTGCATACCAACTGTTTGACAAAATACCATTTTGCTATAGGTGATCATTTTTTATGATTAGAATTCATATATGCATTCAATATTATCATAATAAGTTGCACATTCATGTTAGGTCATTGTTTAATCAATTTGGAGTCATTTGTAAACATTCTCATCAATGCTAATTGAAGAAAAGAGACATTGAAGCAAACTGAAATGTTATATTAGTCATATGACCCTTGTATGTGAAGTGTTTGACAAAATTTTCTAAGGCCAAAATCAAAAGTTTTCAATTAGATTTGAGTAGGGTCATTACAGTGGTATCAAAGCCAAGTTTTCTTTCCATCCTATTGGGTAAGAGCCATCTTGTATGAAGGATCAACACTCTACTTTATCTAGAATGGACAGGTATAGTATAGAGTCTCAGAGGACATGATATTGGACAGCTGATAGACAAAGTAGGAAGATTCAGAGTCAGAACAGTAGAAAGGATGGTTATTTAGACATTCGAGATGAACTTAAGAAAATAAGCCATGACATGTCTGAATAGTTGGTTAAGCACCACTATATGATGAATGACATGCTGTTCGACCCAGCTAAGGTGGATAAGTTGACTGGATTTCTGTTTGGCAGATCTTCTCATAGGGCAGATGACACAATTACTAGGAACTTGCATGAGGAGTTCAAGA
The DNA here is from genome assembly GCA_027943335.1 of Chamaecyparis obtusa. Taxonomy (NCBI): domain Eukaryota; kingdom Viridiplantae; phylum Streptophyta; class Pinopsida; order Cupressales; family Cupressaceae; genus Chamaecyparis; species Chamaecyparis obtusa. Next base: position 6,481 of record BSBK01012482.1, on the reverse strand, counting down.
AACTAGCTTACAGCCATGCAGAGGTCTTAGATTCTATTCCGCCATAGGAGAAAGTGGTGAAGGATAATACACAGATTGATAGTCACTGTCAACTTGATACTCAAGTTTAGATAGTTGTATATAGGTCACCAGAGAGTGATGTCACAGGTACTCAGGATGGTTTGGTTATGCTAGGCAATGACTACAGCGTAGAGGGTTCAGATGATGATTTTGAGGATGTTGTTGTGCATGATGGTGAGATACCTAGTAGAGATGAGCAGACATTGAGTATTCATGACTTTGCTAAGAGGGAGTACCTGGCACATTTGGATGCTTCGTCACATGAGGTTGAGGCTGGTAGTACTTCACATGAATTGTCCAGCTAGCTGAAGGTGAGTGAAGATAGTATCGTGACTTCATTATCTCATCATGATAGGATGTGGGATATGATAGAGGATCACATCTGAATGATTTAGTTATAGGGTAGACATAAGGGAGTTCAGGCAGTCTTTTTGTGTTGACTTATAGGTGATTAGGGAAGGAATGGGAATGATGAAGTTGAGTTATTTACATCTTCTATCAGATCGTGGCCATCTTCTTAGCCTTGCTATAGACTATTCAGAGGCCTTGAGGAGGAAGGAGGAGGAATTTGATAGGCTTTCTTTCAAGCTTGAGGACACTCGAGCTTCTTTGGTGAATACTCCATTGACATTATAGGACTTCGAGAGACATGGGGATGAGCATGGTGTGGAGTTGAGTTTAGTTTCATCTTATACACCTGATACTTAGCTTTCTACGGTAGGCAGATCATATGTGGTCATTGATAATGTTGTGAGTTCATCTTGCATTCACATCCAGGATATAGGGATAGTGTCAGATAGGTATGTGGAGTTAGTTGGTATTAGTCATATTACTCAAGTGAGGAGTTTTCTTGAGTTACCAGCTGATTCTAGTTTATGGATATGGACTTGAGATTGTTATATTGGCATTTGGGATTCAGTTGACTGGAGATCTTTATCACCTTTTGGTAGCAGTGATTGTTTGGGTGCTATCATGGATTTGATTAGCGGATTGCATGGTGTTGTCCTTTCTTATGCCAGCAGCTTGTCTGATGTTGGTATTAGTTTTTATACACCAGTGTTGGGCTTTGTTCATATATCCAATCGATCATTCTTGCTGGAATGTGTTGATGATCTTTCATATTTGGCAGTGTTTACAGATGAGTCCCAGGATCATATTGGCATTGATGACATCCAGGAGGATGCAGTGGGTAGTTTTGGGGACTTAGTTTCCTTGGCAGTTTCTTTTGGTACAAAGGAGTTGGATAGTGGTGCTATAGTTTTTGATACTCCATATGCTGATATGAGCTTTGGAGTTGATTCACAGGATATGGATGGTAATACTCTAGAGACCAGTAACTTTGAGGATACTCCTTTGGACAATGCATTAGAGGAGGATTGTAGGAGACAGTCTAGCCAGCGCCATCATGTGTCTAGTCAGCTGAGAGTTAGTGAGCAAGACATTTCTATCGCTTGCCAGTATTTTGATACTTCTTGTCAGTTGTTAGTAGTTTATGGATGGGGTTCTCCTACTAGTGATGAGAAAGGAGGCAGTTATCTTTCCTTGACAGAGATCCAGTCTTTATGGGAGGCTATCTGGATTCTGAGACAAAATTATATGCAGTTGGTAGCCAACAGAGATTATCTTATGGAGTGGGGTGGTACAGTGTACAATGCATTATTGGCCAAGGAAGATGAGGTGAGTGAGCTTACTCAGTAGCTCGAGGTGACTTCTGAGATTCTTGAGAGTACCCAGTTGGCTTTCGAGGAGTCACAGTTTCATTTGGCTGAGGTAACCATGGAGTTAGAGCGACTTCAGTCTTTACCAGATTTCGTACAGTCATAGGTTGTGATGTCCAGTGATTTGAGGATGTCCATGGTCGAGATTGTCAGAGACAGTGGATATGGGGATGCATCCATCCTTGATACTAGCATTGGCATATTAGGTTCTCTTCTACAGGGGTCAGGTTCAATTGAATTGGGTGTTGCAGTAGATTGTTGTGGTATGTCTGACATGGTGGTGGTCTCTACTACTGATGGCATGGAGACTGGTGATGTTTTATCAGAGATCATGTATGATGTTGGTGAGCTGGTAGTTGACATGGTTCCTGCTAGTAATACTACTCCCTTGGCGATGTCTTCAAAGGTAGTAGTTAGTTCTAGCTTGGTTAGTGATCGGTTGCAGTTAGTTTCATCTAGATTGTAGTCTGAGCCACTGAATGAGATTGGCACATTCTATTGGCATTACACTATGAGGTATGCTCATCAATTTACCTTTGATGACCATGTTGATGAGATGATGATACAGAGATGTACTTTAGTTCCTAGTGCTTGTCATCAGTTATGGGATGGTTTGACACCATGGGATGAGAGTTGTGATGGGCATGACATGGCGATAGGCTCTATGGTTGACAACCTGATAGTACATGACTTACAGTAGGAGTTTGGGAGTGATGTTGCAGAAGTTGTTTTTGATTCTACTCCTTTGGCTATGTCATCTACTGACTTAGCTAGTGATCAGTTGCAGTGGGTTGCATCACCTGTGCATGGTGAGCTGTCGAATGAGGCTGGTTCTTTTAATCAGCATTATACTATAGGGTATGTTCATCAGTTTGCATTTGATCCATGTGTTGAGGAGTTGATGGCAGGAAGACTTGGTTTGGGTTCTATTTCTTGCCGTTTATCTTGTGATGTCTACTCACCATCAACGGTGCATGGGAGTTATGGTTATGAGATAGTGGCCGGTGATTTGCAGAGTTGTGCTGATTGTAGTAGGTGTACAGTGTGTGGATTCTCCATACTTGGTGTAGTTTCATATGGGAGTGTTCACCACTATGACAAAGTTGGATTGTACATCCCGCATAGGTCAGTGGGATGCATTGATGGTATTTACTGTGTTGGTAGTTAGAGATGTCCACTTTACTTGGGTTCTAATATTTTGGGAGTTTATGTCTTGTGGGTTCTTGGCTATGGTAGTAGTGGATTTGGAGTTCAGTTGAGCAGTGATTCAGGCTTCATTCATGGATTCCTCTTGGTTATATTGCAGAGGATATTGTAGGAGCTTGCATTGATTAACAACAGTATAGTACATGACTACATTTGGGATCCAGGTGGGTTGATTGGTTTATTGTTTAGTCATTGCTTGGGGACAAGCAATTTCAGGAAGGGCGGACTGTCATTTCCCCTTTCTAGCTGACATAGTTTAGCATGCCAGATTAGTCTATCACAGGCTCTTGTAGACTGGTAGTGATGTGGAGAGAGTCGACCAATGACTATTTGACAGTATTTTGTCCTTATAGTTGATTAGTGATTTGGGACTACATTTGTTATAAAGTAAAGTTACTTTATTCAGGCCCAGTTTTATAATTTGATGTTGAGATGCACTTTTTATTATAAAGTAATATTTATAAAAGTGCACTTTATTTCATAAGAATATTTGGATGCTTCTAGAATGTTTAAGTGATTTCTAGAGGAAGCTACTAAAAAGTGAATAAATAGACCCTATGGGTCTTGCATTTGATCATCCAGTTTGTATTTCTCTCTTGACATCAGATTGTGATTCAGTCACATAGTCTATTGTGGAGCCAAGTGGTTTCAGATAGTCAGTTGGTCTTTGGGAATGAAGTCTCCCTTAGATTTGCATAACTGAGGAAGTGGAATATGTTCTAAAGGGTTGCACTTTGGTGGTGGTATTCAGCCATTTCAAGTTGAGCATAATTGGTGGCCAAGGGCCAAATTCAATGTTTCAGCATTTCAGGAGGCATTTTTAGTAGGGCCAAAATTATAGGAGGCCCTTTTAAAGCAGATTCAAAAAAGCAGTCTGAAAAAGCAGATCCAAAAAAAGAAAAGTGAAAAAGTAGTCCGAAAAAGGAGATCCAAAAAAGCAAAGCGAAAAAGAAGATCTGAAAAAGCAAACCGAAAAAGAAGATTCAAGAAAAGCAGAGCAAAAAAGCAGTCCAAAAAATTATTGCAGCCATCTACAATCAGGTTCCTCACTTCTCATTTGGCATTTGGCATATTTTATGAGAAATGTATGTTTTCAACTGAGTACAAAATATAGCTTCAGCACTTTACAATTTTACATGATATCGGTTGCTATTTGCATTGGAAATTATAGCTATCCTTTGGAGCTGGATCATCATTCTTGGCATCAATTTTCCTTGGTGAAGAAAATAGATTATATTGGTGAATAAATCTGATATTAAAATTAGATATTACAGCTTGAAAGGGCACCTTTGGTAGGTGTGATTTTGGTTGTGGAACTCACATTTGGCATCGATTTCATTCAAGGCTTGGGTCACCCATTTCCTTGGATCTTGGAGATGATGTTTGGTGCTTGAGATGGAATTTATATGCTGCATATTATTTTATTTTCAAGATCTGACCAGAATAGGGGTGGCTGGCTTAGAGAGCTCGATTTGGCTTCAAAGAACACATTTTCAATTGGAGTTTGGTTGCTTCTTCATCTATTCACAAGGGCACTTCAATCCAACCAGGTTTCATTGCATATAGTCCATCATTTCATTGTATAAGCATAACTTTAGTTACAACTGTAGGAGTGCATTTTCATACTAGCATATCATATATTTGTAATTCTGATAAAGGTCAAGAGTTTTGGATTATTGATGAGCATTGTATTGGATCATTGTGTTGTAATAAGAGATACTAATTTGCTGGTCATTGTAGATGTCATTGAGCAATTCTATATCATTTGTAGTCAGCTTAATAGTTCTCATACCAACTATTTGACAAAATACCAGTTGGCTGTAGGTGATCATTTTTTATGATTAGAATTCATATATGCATTCAATATTATCAGAATAAGTTGCACATTCGTGTTAGGTCATTGTTTAATCAAATTGGAGTCATTTGTAAATAGTCTCATCGATGCTAATTGAAGAAAAGAGACATTGAAGCAAACTGAAATGTTATATCAGTCATATGACCCTTGTATGTGAAGTGTTTGTCAAAATTTTCTAAGGCCAAAATCAGAAGTTTTCAATTAGATTTGAGAAGGGTCATTACATTACACCTTTAAAAATTGCATGGATTCCTTATGATTCCACGTTTTGTTTCATTTATTTTACCATAATATTTTAATTCAAATAAACTCAACTTTTTATTTTTAATGCATTTCTCCTACATTTTAATCTTTACACATTTAACAATTGCAAGGATTCCTTATGATTCCACATTTTGTTTCATATATTTTACCATTATATTTTAATTCAAATAAATTCAACTTTCTATTTGTAATTTTTTTAAAAATACATCAATCTATTAATTTCAACTAATCGTAACTATAATGCATAACATTGTTATACTATTGGCAGAAAATATGATGCTTTCGTCTCTTGTTGAAAAGAGAGTTCAATTGACTAATTCATATTTTTATTGCATGATAAATGACATCAAATGAATATCATAGAAAAAAATTAATATTACGACTACAAGATAAGTAAAATATTTTTCTTGTCAATAATAATTTATGGGTTGATGTAGAATGCAAATGAGGAAAACATGCAATTGCGAAATGGTATTTTCATCTGAATTAAGAAAACAAATATAACGTCAAGAAAGTAAAATAAATATAAATATATCGTGTACGTCAAGGAAGTAAGTTTTTTTATTAGAAAAGTAAATTGTCTAAACGATTCGTTATGATCAGCATTTCTTACATTTTATATAAGATATATAGTACATAAAAAACTCTGGTGAAGAAAATATTTAAAGTTACCTTTGCATTATAGGCAAAAATAGAGGTCTTATGTCGGGAAAGTAAAATAGCTCTATAAATAAAAGGATCATAGCCAAAACAATAACTATTGGAAAAATATAGAGTATTCATGACGGGTGTTATTGCTTATTTCTCTAATGACTTGATATATTATTTATGAAAATGTGTAGTACATATGTCATTTGGCGAATGACATCTTTCCATCATGAACATGAACTTGTTTATTAAGAAAATGGAAGTTTGATCTTACAAAAATATATAATAAATATATAATGCAGTGTATTGTAAAGATAATTATATGTAATGAAGTTATATTTGACTAGGTGTCTTTATAATATGACTTATTATAGTTTACAAGGGAAGCAAGAGTCATGTTTTATCACTAGCTAGTTTTGTTTGTTTTTTGTAGAGGAAGAGGTTTATACTAAGGTGCATGTTTATAGAGAGATGGTTTTTCATGTTACAATTTTTGTGTGTGGTGATGAAGAATGTTGGAGAAGGTTATTTTTATTTTGTTCATTATCTGAAAGTTGTTATGCACGAGAGGTTTTTTCTACAATATAACTAAAGGCTTTAGAAACAAATGGTTTTAATATCCAAACATAGAAGATGTTGTAGTTTAACAATTTTTTATAGAAGTTTAGTAGATTTTGGGTGATGATTTGTAGCTTGCTAGAATAATGCAAAGGAAATTGTTTCTTTTAAT
>BSBK01012481.1:0-144091 GCA_027943335.1 Chamaecyparis obtusa | reverse complement strand
ATTAATGACATTAATGAAGGGACAATTTGCATGATTTCTATTGTGATTAATATTTATCAAGGTGACAATTCTATAAGTCACTTAATTAAATTTAAAATGATTTTATTTATTAAATTAAAATTTAATATGATTTTATTTTAATAAATTTTTAATAATTAAAAGTGTAAAAATAAGGAATGTTCTCTTAAAAAAAATGGAGATAGGGGAAGAGCACTAAATCTGTGCACTTGTAGAGCCTAATTATTCATTAGATTTGAATGAATTTTTTTGTTGTCCTCGTATACAAGCTAGCATATTAAAAAATATTTATTGGCTGAAATAGGATATTCACAAAAATCCTTGTAGAGATTGCCAAGTGTCAAAGAGTCAAAAAGTGACCATTTAGAAGTGTCACTCAATACCCACTCAAAGATGCCCCAATAACCATTCACTCAAAATTGGCATTACTTGTGAAGAAATGTACTAGTAGTCATGCACACATGTCCTAATTGTCATTCACAAATGGGCCAATTACTAACCGAAAATGCTAAAAAATGATCAACTATTGGTACACACATTCTCATTCATGGGGATCCTTTAAAATTAGTAATAAGGGGGTCAAATGTGAATTTATTTGAACATGTTTGGTATTAATTTTGAAATCACCTTAAAACTATATTTATGGCATGAGACAAGTACAAATGGATTACCCACACAATAAGTCTATCGGCTGAAAAGCATTATTGGTAAAATACAGCTTCTCAGTGACTTACAAGTCTATGATATTATCAATGTTAGTATACAAGAGTAATAGTCATTTATGTACTCATTTTTTATTGTGTGACTAATTATCTGATTAAGATTGTCGAGTATATCAGCAAGTGAAGATACAAGTGAATCAATCTTCATTTTAGGGAAAAATATTCTTTTTTTAAGGGAAAAATCTTCATTTTCAGCAAACTCGGCCTATTGGTGAATAAGCATTACTGGTGAAATGCAATTTCTAAGTATATAAGTCTATGATATTACCAAATGTTAGTATAATGGAGTAATAATCATCCATTTAGTCTTTTTTAGGAGTGACTAATTATTTAGTCATTCATTTGGTCATTTATTAAGTCATTATTTGGTCATTTATTTAGTCATTTTATTTGTCTAGTCATTTGATATTACCAAATGACTAAGTTTTGTCATTTATTTAGTCATTTATAGTTGTGAATTGCAAAAAATTAGTAGAATTTGATCACTTTTAGTCATGTGACTAAAGTTTTAGTCACGCGACTAAAATTTTAGTCATGTAGTCATTTATTTGCCAAATTCTACTAGTGCATAGAATGCCATCTCCAAAATCACCTCAAGCTATTCAGATTTCTCTCTAAGGACCACTTGCTCTAACACCAATTATTAGGAATAATAGTCCACAATACAACTGAGAGTGTGGGAAAATCAGTTGTATGACAGATTATGAAACTTTAAACTTTAAGTAGCAACAATATCAGATTGATTGAACATAATGAATGCTAACACAATAACATAGTGTATACAAAGAAATACACAATCTTTTGAGTTGTTTGGTATCAAGTGTATTTTATTGATCAGTTACAATGAAGTCCACCAATAAACCTCTGCTCTACATACAACAGACACAAGCTCACAGCTTTCAGAACCTCTCTATATCATCTCCTTCTCATCTATATCTTTTCAAAAGAAAAGACCTTTCGTTTATACCTTATTACAATTTTCATTAACAGGTCAGGCCATAAGGCTTTCCTAATTATAAACAATTACATAAACCCTTGCTAAGATACACACAGTATCTAGAATAAGTATATAATTATTCCATTACAATAATTAAGGACGACATCCTTAAATCATGTTGTCAAAGCATAACATAGGCTACATCTCATAAGTCAGCTTCCGAATAAGTCTTCTCCATAACATATGCCATAGATGATATCACCAAGCATTTCATACCTTGCACTGACCAGTGAACATCATTTAGTACCTTGGTTGTCCTCCTTCAAGCTCGCATACCTTGAATCCATATCATCTGGAAGATATACGAGAAACACATAGACTAACTCTGGCATTTCTTACTCTTAAAATCCAATGACCAGTCTTCACCAAAAAATCTGTAACTCATCCAATATGAAAAATTACGTGATGCAATCTTGGATATAAGATCACAACATCCTCCTAAACTCTCATCTATCTTTGCAACATCTGAAACACTCGTACAGTGTCTATACACTATGATAACCAGCCTATTTTCCTCACAAAAACATATGTTGACATCAGTGACAAAATATAGATGACAATAGTATGATTGTCCATTCAGTAATGTAGTGAGTGAAATATTAAATGTCTCAATCACCTCCCCATGCATTATCAATATACAACACACTCATGGTGGTAATTATTTTAAAATGTATAAATGGTTTGATGGTACACTATTCATAAAATACTTAACAATAAGGTTATTTGATAAAAAAATTAAGTAGTATTTTTTCTTTGATTGATTATCTTAATCAAATATGGAAACATTTTCACCGATCAAAAAAAAAAAATATATGGAAACATTTTTTTTCATCTAAGGATTGACACTTGATATTTTTAATAAACTTTTGAACAATATTATTGAACCTAAGAAATATTATTTCAAATGGTTATTAATTTTGCAAAGGTTTCCTTGTGAAATGCTTCATACTTATATTGATTTGTGTAGCATATGTGAATATCGTGAAACAATAAAAAAACATTAAGTAATTCTTTGCAAAATAAATGTGTAACTTATTTTTCTTTAATCAAAAGGATGGAAAGGTAATATTTTTTGCACCTAAATTATTTTGAAAAAAGTAAATAAACTAAATATATTGTGTAACATATTTTTTTTAGTTTTATAAATTAATTTTATTTGGCATATTATGAGAAATAAGGAAAGTACTAAGGTGTATGGAGGTCTCTCTTTTATTCATATAAGAGACTCATATTTTTTAATATTGTAGTGTAGGTTATAGTCACTATGTATATCTCTAGACATAAGTTTATGAATTTTCTAGAGGACAGAAAAATAAGGGTCAGAGGAAATATGATTGATTTACTATTAGTGATCAATAGAAGAACATTGTTACCATTGGGAAGGGGGACATAAAGTTTGTGTTACCTCTCATGAAGGAGAAATAGGATGTTGTGAAGAACTATGCTTGATGGGTGAAATTTGAACATAAAAAGCTCAGGTGTAACTTTAAACATTATGGTATGCAATAATTATATTTTTGAATTAGGTAATATCTTTATACAGAGGAAATAAATTTGAATTTAGGTAGGTGATATTGTGTAAGTGCAAGTAAAATTGAATTAGAAGCATCCCCAAACTTCCAAGGATAAAGAACTTATATTTAAATAAAATTTAAACCCTCATCTACATTAAATAATTTCATTTCATATATACGCAAAAAATGTAGTTTTCAAGTGTTTAAATAGCCAAATTATGGAAAAAATTAATAAATTCATTTCAAGAATTTTTCTTTGAATCATCGAGGAAAATCATAACACACTTAAAGAATTATCCTATATATGGATTTATAGGTATTAGAAAATAGTAAATTTAAAGAAGATAAGTTGACTCGTTAGTTCTAAGAGTAAAAGAAAATATTTAAGGTATTACAAATAAATGTGTTGTTCATATTATTGGGGTCTTCATGCTAATCTCATACTTACAAGAAGTTACCTACTAAAAAATTTGACTAGGTATAGTCTTAACAATTGTATCCTCATGAATTGATTTCCTCATATTTTCAAGGTTCATATTAAATAATTTTTATCTACATTTCTTACTAATTACACCTCAATCATGTTTAAATATTTTTATTTTTTAATGAAATATATTTATACACAACTAATTACAAAAGTACTATATCACAAGAAAATGTTCATTTAGATAGTGACAAACTAATGTCAAGGAAAGCTGGGTCCTAAAACAAATTCAAAGGGAAAACTATAGATGTTACACAAGAAGAGCTATCAATATAGAAATAGTGAATATGAGAATTTATCTTCATATCTATGGGTAGTCCAATTTTTTCCATATAAGTTTTCATGATAATAGATTGGAACTTATTGGAAGGAGATTGAAAAACTAAATATTTTTCACTCTTCTTACATTGCAATAACAATTTTATGAATCAAGTTTATAAGAATAAATAATAATTTTCTTTTAAAAAAAATTTACCTAGTAAAATTTAATTAAAACATTAAATCTCTTGCATATGACATTACAATTCCTATAGAATAACATTGTTCCATATATGATTCATGTCAATGTAAAACTTGACATAACCACTATTTATGTGAATAGGCTATATATACAAAATTATAATTTCCATCAAAGAATAATTTTCTCAACACACACTTCAAAATTCTAATATTTATAATATATACTAGAGATATAACCAATAAAAATTAATACTGTTATATTGTGACACATTTAGTTACTTTATATTTTATTTTTCTATTATTTTCAATTGATGCCAAGGCATTTGGAAAAACTAGCAATCATCATCAAGAAGAAAAGATTTCTAGGTTTTATTATTTCAGCTTATGTTTATGTCGTTTTGTTAGCCTTGGACATTCGTCAACATAAGGGACTTGGTTGTTTAATCAAACTCATTAATTTGGATTTCTCATAAAATCATCATTTAAAGGCTCTGAGTGCAATTTTTGAAAATTATTATTGGAAAATTCATAAAGTTTGTGCAAAATCCTTTTGTACTTGGATAGTTTCAGAGGTAAAGGTAATATCTAGAGTGTGTAAAAATAATCAAAGTCAACCTTTTCATGTTTGGGATATTTTAATATTAGAATATTATCAAAAGAAGTCTACATTATATGAATTGTTTTATCATTTTAAAATTATAGAATGATTGGGAAAAAACCTTCTTTAGGTTATCTTGGTATGTCATTCCAATAACATTTACTAGTTTTCTTGTAAAATAGAGAACTTTTGATTTTCTACCTTCTAGCACCTAACTCTATGGATTGACATAATTACACAAATGAAATATTCTCAAAATTGCTGGTACAATTTTGTAAGGTATCATTCTTTGTATTTTATGCAATTAGAATATGAAGAAGTGCAGGTTCAAGAAAATATATTAAGTTCTATTTTAAACAACATTTTCCAATGGCTATGTAGCTTAAATCCATTTTCTTTAAAAAACAATTACCAAATACAATTGTGGTTCCTTTAAGAGTGAAACACTTCATACATGCATGAGAATATAAGACAAATTGAAGACATTTTATTTTGAGTAGGTCTTAGTGAGAAACCAAAATTTTAAAAACCAAACAAATAAGAGCATTTGGGTTGCTAAGTGGGCACACTTTGGAACTATTATTGTTTCTAAAGTTTTCTAACATGGAGGTAAGATAATACCACACAATGGGAAGTAATGTAACTCCTACAAAATTCTCATGTCGAAAGGGGAAAATTAAAAGACAAAGAATGTGAAAAATATACTGGATATGGATGAAAAATATGTAAGGCAATAGTGGTGGATAGATTAAGAAAGGAAGACAAAATATAGGTTGTACAACATATGAAGGTGAAGATAAAGTTTATAGTGAGAAGAAGAGGTGTGGCCTCACATCAAGAGTGACAAAAAAGGACATTGTGGTGGTTGCGCCTAAATATAAAAGAGTGTGTGTGGAGGAGAGGAAGGAGAAGAATGTCTATGGTCATAAAGGGAGCATGGTGTGACTTTGATTTTTTTTTATGCTAAATGATAGACCATTGAGAGGCCAATATTGTAACTTTTAAGTTTTTCTGATTTGATTCTATTTCTATTTGTAGATTTTATATTGTCAATTCAAAAAATGAGAGTCTCTATTTAAGTTATAATTGTTGAAGGTTGAGATTTTTCATCTTTCATGAAATAGTTTCAAAGCTAGAGATATTGAGCATGTAGATAGAGTGTCAAATGTGAGATAATATTTATCAACACTTATTGGTGAAGATTTGACTTTTATAAATAATTTTTTTATAGTGAGGAAATTTACATTTAGCATACTTCAAGCCATATTTATAATGGTTCGATTCTTCCTTTCAGGTACTCTAATCTATTGTTGAGTAAAATATGTAGTGAAATGTCTCTTGATTTGATAATGCTAATAAAACTCAATAAAACTATTTAACATATATTCACCTCCTCTATTGTGTTTATGCTTTGGTGTTCTCCTTTTCAACCATAGATTTAAACCTTTTTAATACACCAAAAAATTTAGACTTTTACATCAAAAGATAAACCCAATTATGAAGAAGGGTGCTCCCTATACACACTAAATAGTGCACTTCTCTAAGTCATTACTTCCAAGGGAATACATGGATGGGAAACCTTGAGAAAGCGACCCAGACCTCCCTAGGCATGGAGTCACAAGGATGTTGATGGTGCTCTCAGCTAGAGCTATTGAAGCATGCAACCTTACTAGTAAACCACACAATGGGAGATTCAAAGAGACAAGGGAAAGAATGCCAATATCTTCAAGAATCAATAATGAAATGGAAATGCAATGCAACTATACTAAGAATTAATTTGCAAGCTAAACTATGAAAGGAAAGTATTACAAACCCTTGCTAATTAAGCTATGTGAGCTAATGTAAAGCATAAAGGAAACTAAGCTAGATGCCATGAAAGATATGATGCATGAAATGAAACTAGAATGCAAGAAATGATCTCCAAAAGCTCCAAAGTCTCCAAGAAATCCTACAGCATAAGATTAGGATAAAATGTTGGGATCTAAGAATGAGAAAAGAGCTCTCCTTTTAAAGGAATTGAAAAGGAATGGACCATGGAGATTAAGAGGCAAAAGATTTAATCAAGGGTGAAGCATCAAATAGGATCAATCCATGTTTACAAATATCCTCCAATGAGAAAATAAGAGTTGACTTTTGTGTCCATATGAGACAAAAAGTACTTTTCTTCTTTTTATAAAATAAGAATAATGCTTTATTTGTGCAACTTAGGATAAGAGGAAAAGTGGGGGATTTTTATTTATTAAAAGGAGAGGAAATTCCTTTTAAATAAATAAAGAATTTAGGATAAAATGGTTAGCCCAAGGAAAATAATTGAAAATGATAAAATAGGATTTGATCACAGAAATTGATATAATTGATAAAATGCTGATTTTTGAAAATATTGATTCAGGGATTTGATAAATTGTTGAATGGGGGCCTAAAGTCTAGATGACCATTTTAGGGTGCATACATTTTCCCCTCTTTGACTAATGTGAGATCGATTTGGGATCACATGCAATCAAAGAATGAAATTGAAATGTGAGATCGATTTGGGATCACAAAACAATCCAGACATGTGTTCGACGGATGGGAACATATCAGGACAAGCATAAGAAAAAGCTGACAAAGATAAGTTGAAAGACAAGACCAACACCTATATAGTTAAGTGATAATTAAGTCTCAAATAAGAGATAATAATATCAAGAAAAGATGATTGATAAGCTGAATCAAAGATTAAAGCTGATAGGAACTACCCCCTCGGAATCGAAATTGAAACCAGGTAGTGGAGAAAAACAAATTGATAAACTTGATCAAGTCATTAGAAATAATAATCAAAGGTGAAGGATTATAGGATAACCATCAAGCAGTGAAGAAATGCCCCAGTTTGACTGAAAAGGATATAGGATAAAGATGAAGTCAAACCTCAGAGAGATGAAGCGAATGAAAGTGAATGAAAGACTAGGAGGTTGGAAGAGATGGGGATGAAGAAATTGTAATTTCCCCTTTCTGATTTTATATGATATTTAAAGCCTCTAATCAGATTTTAAAATCTAACAACCACTATTGCAAAAGTTCAACCAATTTCGCAATAAAATCCAAATCGGGTATGCCCGAAATAGTGCCAAAAACTTCACAGCTTCACATATTATAGATAAATCTGAAAGTAGACATTTTTACAAAAAAATTTCCATCATAAAAACCTAAAAAATGACATTTCTAGATCTATGAATATTTTACACAGAAGCTCCAAAAAGGAGGACAAAAACAATGCTCATCGAGCTCCTGAAAACAACACAAAATAGCCTGGAAACACCACAAAACACTAATAATCTATCACAGAAGTATGACCAAGACCCAATACATATAATTATCTCTATTTTAATATCAAAATGTCTACAATAAAGTAGAAAACCAAACTGATATGAAATACTCAACCGGAAACACCAAACTCTTACAAGAAACACACCCGAAAACTCACAAATTTGCATTGTTCAGCACAAGAGAAAACTCTGCATGAGCTTGCACATGGAATGGCCTCAAAATCCCATCCTTAGGCTTCCTAGAAACCTAAAAAATCCCATCTTTGGGTCTCCTTCTCCACAGGTTTGGCAGCCTCTAAAGAACAACAAAGCAATGAGCAAAAATCAAATTCTAGAATGAGCCCGAAACACCTCCAAACCACTTTTAAAGAGGGCATAACCCTAAATCACGACCAAGAGGGGTTAATTTAACATATTTTATTTTTATTTAACATTTATTATTCCATTGGTTTCTCAATATTAACCCCCTTCCCTGAAACTTTACTTTTTGAGCTTGCCAGCCTTAGCAAAAGTTATTATTTTTAATTATTTGAAAAGGGGACATGACAAGTCCTCCCTCCCAAATATTTCTTGTCCTCAAGAAATGAAGTTTGGGATGCTTGAGAATATGGGCTCCTTCCCAAGTTGCATCCTCCAATGGTAATCCTTTCCATTTGACCAAATGCTCTACGATGCTCCTATTTCTCAATCTTTTCTCTCTTGTATCCAAAACCTCTTCTGGTATTAAGACGAATTTTCCTTCATCATCAAGAGGTGGTAATTCTATAGATACTATGGTTTTCTGGCCTAGAACCTTCTTTAAGAAAGAGATATGGAAAACATTATGTATTTTTCTATTTGGTGGGAGCTCCAATTCATAAGCTACCTCTCCTACCTTCCCGATGATCTTATAAGGCCCATAGAACCTTGGCTTGAGCTTCTCTACCCCACTCCTCTTCAAGGTGCTTTGCTTATATGGCTGCAACCTAAAAAATACCAAATCTCCCATCTCAAAAGATCTTTCAGTCCTTTTCCTATCAGTGTACAACTTCTGTTGGTTCTCTGCATGTTGTAGATTATCCTTGAGGGACCTTATTATGTCTTGGCTTTTCTTAATAAAATCACTTGTTGTAGGTACTCTGCTATCTAAAAGTACTAGATCAACAAAGGAAAGGGCATCATAACCATAGAGAGTATGAAAATGAGGCATAATAATAGACATGTGATGAGATGTATTGTAACAATACTCCCCTAGGTGCAACTATTTCACCCAAGCATGTTGTTGATTTGAAACATAGTTCCTCAAATATCTCTCTATCCATTTATTAACTATCTTTGTTTGTCCATCTGTTTGAGGGTAATAGCTAGTACTGGGAGTGAGTTCAATTCCTACCAAATGAAAGAGCTCCTTCCAAAAAGAGCTGAGGAATCTATAGTCCTGGTCACTGATAATGTTTCTAGGCAAGCCATGTAACCTAAAAATTTCCTTGAAGAACAATTCTCCCACTTGTGATGCCTTGAAATCAGATGTGATGGGAAATAAATGTGCATACTTAGTTGGTCTATCTACCACCACATATATGCAATCCACACCTTGAACCTTGGGCAACCCAGTGATGATGTCTATGGAAATACTTTTCCATTTTTGTTCAAGAATAAGAAGTGGTTGCAACAATCCTACAGGAAAAATTTGCTCACTCTTATTTTGTTGGCATACCATGCATTCCTTAATGTGTTTAAGTACATCCTCCTTCATACCCTTCCATGCAAACTACTCTCAAATTTTCTTGTATGTCTTGAAGTATCCTTGGTGACTAGCCAAAGGTGTGTCATGAAAGGCCCTCAATATCCTTTCCTTAGTTTTTGATCTTGGCACTAATAAGATCCTGTTCTTGTAATAAATCAATTTATCAACAACTTGGTACCTATTATCATCCACTAACTTATCCAAAATCTTGGTGGCAAAGGAATCTTTAGCATACTCTGAAATTATGGAGACTTTCCAATCAGCAGAGATAGATGTTAAGGAACACAAAGTGGGCTTTCTTGAGAGAGCATCAGCAACCACATTATTCTTTCCTTTCACATATTCAATATCAAAATCATAAGCTTGCAATTTAATTACCCATTTTTGTTGATGATCATTTAGATCCCTTTGGTTCAAGAAAAACTTGAGGCTATTATGATCCATCTTTACAATGAATCTCCCACATACCAAATATTGTCTAAACTTATGAAGTGCATGCATGATTGCCAACATTTCCTTATCATGGATGGAGTAACCTTTCTCTGATTGATTTAATTTTCTACTCTCAAATGCTATTGGATGTCCCCTTTAAGTTAGGACAGCCCCTATACCTTCTCCAAAAGCATCACATTCAACAACAAAAGGTAAAGAGAAATCTGGAATCGCAAGCACAGGGCATGAACTCATTACCTCCTTAAGCTTATCAAATATTTTTTGTGCCTCTTCTACCCAAATAAAAGCTCCTTTCTTTGTCAAATCAGTCAAGGGGGCAGAAAGATGAGAAAATCCCTTGACAAACCTCCTATATTAGCTACAAGACCCAAAGAAACCTCTCAACTGTGTAAGATTAGTAGGTGGAGGCCAATCCAAAATCACTTGAATTTTTTGTTGATCTACCTGTACTCCCTTAGAACTTATAATATGTCCCAAATATAGGATCTCAGTCAAACCAAACTCACATTTAGATAGCTTAGTATAGAAGGATTACTGCTCTAAGATTTCCAAAACAGTGTCTATGTGCTCTAGATGCTCTTTCCATGTTGTACTGTAAATCAAGATATCATCAATGAACACCAAAATGAATTTTTGAAGATGCTTGCTGAATACCTTATTCATACAAGATTGGAATGTTGCTGGTGCATTAGTGAGGCCAAATGGCATAACAAGAAATTCAAAGTTCCCATAATGACATCTGAAAGCAATCTTTTCCACATCTTCCCTCCTCATGCGGATTTGATGGTACCCTGATCTTAAGTCAATTTTTGAGAAGTATACAACACCATGTAACTCATCAATGAGTTCATCTATGCGTGGTATGGGATACCTATTTTTTATGGTCTTCTTTTTTAAAGTCTTGTAGTCTATACACATTCTAATTGTACCATCCTTTTTCTTGACAAGTACCACATATGATGCAAATGGACTAGAGCTAGGCCTTCTAAACCCCATGTCCAGGAGTTCCTTAATAGTTTTTTTCTATTTCTTCCTTGTAACCTCTTGGATGATGATATGGAGTTTTTATAACTAGTTTGGTACCCTATTCTAACTCTATAACATGCTCAAAACCTCTATCTGGTGGTAATCTTGAAGGCAAATCATTGAAAACTATACTATGCTTATCAAGAATATTTTGAATTTCAAAATGGAAATTACCTTGATTCTTTGGAGAGCTTGTTGGATGGATTATGACTCCTGATACCCATGCTACTTGTCCTCTTCAAAAAGTCCTCTCCATCCTCTTTACAGTGACCACCTTAGGTGTTCCATTCAATAGGCCTCTCAATAAGACTTCTTTCCCATTGGAATGAAATTTAAACTCCATAGTTTGATGGTTCATGTAATAGCCTCCAATAGAGTGCAACCATTGAACACCCAAAACAAGATCTGTCTCCCCAATGCCAACAACATAGAAGTCATCACATAAATCATAATCTCCTAACGTCATCCTGAGTTGTTTCACCACCTGTGTGCAAGGCATAGTGAATCCATCAGCTACAGTAACATTGAATCCCTCAAAATCTTTTGCTTTAAGCCCTCTTTTCATGACAAATCCCTCATCAATAAAATTGTGAGTTGCCCCGCTATCAAGAAGAATTGTCAACCTTTTCCTTGCTAGTACCCCTTGAATTCTAAAGGGATGGTATCTTGGGACTCCTGATAATATTTCTAAAGTGCCATCCTTTTTGATTTCTTTTCCTTTCTCTTCTTCTTTCTCCTCCTTAGTGTCATGAATTTCCTCATGCTCATCTGAATCAGATTCGAAGCAACTTCAATATAGTGCACTTGACCTCTCCCCAAACATCTATGTCCTAGACCCCATGGCTCTCTACAAGTGAAACAAAGCTTTTTCCTTCGTAATTCACTCCTAGTCTCTTCATCTTCTTTCTTTTTTGCTACATTTGTCACATTCTTTGGTGGTGGTGTTGGAAAAGTCTTTTTCTGAAAATTCCCCTTATGTTGCCAAAGATTTCAAGGTTTTTGACTAGTGACTGGTTTCATAGGCACACAAGTTTCAAGTTGCAAGCTTCTTTTGATAGCTTCCTGTAAGGTTGAGGGTGAGAAAGCCTTAACCAAGCCCTTAACATAATCTTCCAAACCATCAAGAAAAAGATAAACAATCCTCTTTTTACTCATATCAGGTACCATAACAGGCACTTTTTGAAACTCTTCTACATACTCATTAACTTATTTGGTTTGTCTTAACTTTGATAATTCTTTAAAATACTCTTCATCATCCTTGAGATCAAATCTATCTATCACTCTTTGACCAAAATCATCAAATGTAGTTACCTGATCATGACCTTGAGTAATCATTCCATGATACCAACAATCATAAGCTGCATCTTCCAAGTGTAGACTTGCGAATTGAATAGCATCACTCTCCTTCATGGGGTTAAGTGTGAAGGTCTGTAATTTTTGTAGCCATGCTCTAGCTGAAATTTTATTTGTTCCATCAAAAGTAGGTACTGTAAACTTGCTTATTTTATTTTTGAGCTCTCTTCCACTTCTATCTTGCACCCTCATGTACTCTTTCTTGGGAATCAAAGTGTTCATCATATCCACATATTCTCTAAAAGGAACTGAACTGCGAAAGTCATCATCTAAGCCATTGTAAGTATCTCTTAATGCAATCAAGTTACCTGTAACATCTTCCATAAGACTAAGGGATAGATTTGGTACTAGTGGCTCATCTGCAGGCAAGAAAATAGTTTTTGTTGATTGAGAGAGCATGAGTTTTAGATTTCTTGGCTCCTCTAAAGTGCCCCCTTTCTCATTAGTAGATACAACTCCTTGGAGTTTTTCTATCAATAACCGCAAAGCCTCTCTAGTTTTTGCCAAACTATCCACTATTTGCTTTTGAGTATTCTGGATGTCCTGGAAGAATTTTTTTACCATCTCATTTGGGTTAGCCATGCTTGTTCCTTCCTTGGATTTTGTATTTTTATTTTCAACTAGAGGTTTGATCAACATTTCTTTATTCTTTTCTCGCTGCAAATATCTCTTTTCTCTTTCACTTAGTTGCATACAAACTTCTACAAACCCTCAGGCTAGCAAGATCATAGCTCTGATACCACTTTAATGTCCCCTTTCTGATTTTATATGATATTTAAAGCCTCTAATCAGATTTTAAAATCCAACAACCAATATTGCAAAATTTCAACCATTTTCTCAATAAAACCTAAATCGGGTATGCCCGAAATAGTGCCAAAAACTTCACAGCTTCACATATTATTGATAAATATTAAAGTAGACATTTTTAAAAAAAAATTTCTAGCATAAAAGCCTAGAAAATGACATTTCCAGATCTTTGAATAGTTTACACAACAGCTCCAAAAAGGAGGACAAAAACAATGCTCATCAGGCTCTTGAAAACAACACAAAATAGCCTGGAAACACCACAAAACACTAATAATCTATCACAGAAGTATGACCACGACCCAATACATATAATTAGCTCTATTTTAATATCAAAATGTTTGAAATACAACAAAAAATCAAAATGATATGAAATACTCAACCGGAAACACCAAACTCTTACAAGAAACACACCCGAAAACTCACAAATTTGCACTGTTCAGCACAAGGGAAAACTCTGCATGAGCTTGCACATGGAATGACCTCAAAATCCCATCCTCATCCTTTCTAGAAACCTAAAAACTCCCACCTTTGGGTCTCCTTCTCCATAGGTTTGGCAGCCTCTGAAGAACAACAAAGCAATGAGCAAAAATCAAATTCTAGAATGAGCCCGAAACGCCTCCAAACCACTTTTAAAGAGGGCATAACCCTAACTCATGACCAAGATGGGTGAATTCAACATATTTTAATAATATTTAACATTTATTATTCCATTGGTTTCCCAATATTAACCCCATTCCCCAAAACTTTACTCTTTGAGCCTGCCAGCCTTAGCAAAAGTTATTATTTTTAATTATTTGAAAAGGGGACATAACAGAAATGAAGATGCCCCAACAAAGATCAAAGGATCAGGCCTCAAATGGCCATTCAACTATGAAAAAGAGGGTGAAATTTTTGAAATGCAATTTTGACTATCAAGATGAACTAAGATTTCAATTTCAATCTTGAAAATGGATCCAAGATGTCGAAATTAGCTAGGTGTGCAATTTTTGCGCAATTTTGAGGTGTTTTGAAAATTAGGTCAAAAAGTTAAAATGCTATAAAAGGGGGTAAAGAGGTCATTTTCAAAATCATGTGTTTTAGTGATATGAGAATCTTGAGAGCTTAGAGAGAGAAAATGGGCCAACAAGCAATGATCCCGGTCCACAAACATTGATTTTAGTGCGCTTAGTTGCATAACCGGCCCTCATAGTATGGTGCCCCGGTATGTTTTTAGAAAAAATCACTTTGTAGGTCATTTATGAGCATTAATGTAAATTTAAAACATGTTTTTAAAGTTTTTAAACTTTTTCAAATTTTCTTCTTACGAAAAATCGTACGATACTTGCTAAGTAGCACACCCTTTGAGGACATCTATCATGCGATACTTCGTGGGTCAAAATAGTATCACATCGATATTGAATCCAGTATCACATGATACTGGATGAAATATCATGTGATACTATGTGAAGTATCATAGGCAAAGATACGATCGCATTCCCATTGAGGAAAGTATCGCACGATACTTAAGCAAAAAATAGTATCACACAATATAGAAAAATTGACATGTTTTAATGTTTTTGAGAAAAATGACATGGGTCCTGACAATGTTTTCTTTTAAGATGTTTTGTACTAATTTTATACATCCATCATGATATGTTCTGACATTTGATTTGGGTTAAATGGCTTGCAGGAGAACTTTCCTGTGCTATTCGTTAGAGCACCAAGAGTGACTTGGCTCTGATGCATTCGGGATCTTGATGATCCAGGATAAATAGACTTGAGGGAGATGGGCCTTAGCTATTTGCTGCAGATGCCCCACATTTGGGCTAATCATGGTTTACTAACAAAATTGGCTGAGAGGTGGCACAATGAGCATAACACCTCTCACTTTCCCACTAGAGAGGCTACTATTAGCCTAGAGGATGTCTATCGGATCCTAAGAGTTCTGAGCCATAGGGATCCTGTAAGTATAATCATGTTTATAGATAGTCATAGATGTAAAGTTTCCATATGATAAAAAATGACATGATTGTTTGTTGGCATAGGTGTACTATGATTTTGATCTGACAGAGGGGTGGCAAATTATGCAAGACATGTTTTAGGATGTCACATTTGTCGACAGACACCTCAGCTGGGATCAACCAATGGATGAGTTTGGTAGGGACTTCCAAGTTTCATGCATCGTATGTTCTATTATAGCATAGGCCCTTATTACTGATTGGAGTCAGAAGGGTTTCCCATTGGGCTAGGGTCGGTTAGTGGGGGATCTGATTGCACACCCATGATAGATGGCATGGGGGCTAGCCATCCTAGAAAATATGTACCATGAGCTCCATGAGATTGTATATTGGGAGAGTAGGACCTAGACATGCGGTGCTATCCAAGCATAGGTTTGGGCTTGGGAGCACATCGTCGTTTTGTGTCCACATGTGTAGCTAAGGGAGTAGAGATGCCCCTATATCTATAGGTACACAGGGTTCCTGTCACAACCACATAGTGGGGATGTGACCTATTATAGGAGGGTACTAGATGAGCTCACCTCATTTCAGTGGAGGCCATACAAGGCTGTTGAGAAATAGGGTGATCGAGAGGAGGATCTTGGTTACATGTTATGTAGCTAGCCACTAGTAGGTCAAAACTTTAACATTATTGAGAGATTTATGATCACTCAGGTTTGGAGACAGTTCAGGTGCCAGCAGAGAGTACCCGCCGAGACCACCACTTATGCTTGGGTTAGGGACAAGGAGGGACAGGGTTGGCTATCGATGCTAGACTACTACAAGGTAGTATAGGATACAACTACCATATGCAGGGAGCCATGGGACTACCTCTGAGACATGGTAGATGTAGTTGCTGATGTGGCTTACAAGGTAGAGCAGTCGAGGCATCCATTCCCTAGGTTTATTGTACCTGATGCACAACTGAAAGCACACAGAGATCACACTGATGACGGGGATGGAGAGGCTAGAGGAGGAAGAGGGAGAGCTAGGGAGACTAGACAAAGCTCTTAATCAGGTGGCCAGAAATAGCCATGGGGACATGGTTCTACTGATGAGGGGGATGATGAGGCGAGGCCATTTTGCTGTCGGGTGGATACTAGGCAGGATCAGCCTGCAGGGGGAGAGGATCTGAGAGCA
This sequence comes from Chamaecyparis obtusa, assembly GCA_027943335.1. Taxonomy (NCBI): domain Eukaryota; kingdom Viridiplantae; phylum Streptophyta; class Pinopsida; order Cupressales; family Cupressaceae; genus Chamaecyparis; species Chamaecyparis obtusa. The sequence continues at coordinate 127,519 of BSBK01012481.1, read as the reverse complement.
AGGATCCAGGTCCTAGAGATGGAGATGCAATAGCTACGGATCACCATAGCCATCAGAGACCAATAGCTAACTAATCTTAGAGCTGAGATAGAGTAGCAGGAGAGGGTTGCACAGGCTGATGCAGCAAAGATCAGGCGAGAGGTAGCATGAGCTACTTATTATCATGGGCTCTATATATAGGCTGTACCTGAGGCACAGAGAACACCACCCTACTCTACGATAGCTGAGAAATTTGACATGGTGCTAGATAGAGTGGCAACACCACCTCCACCACCACCAACTCCACATGATGGCACTAGTGAGTCCTAGGTCTAGGTTTAGGATAGATCTATAGAGATATATACTGGGACTTTATCCATATTTTTGTATCCCACATTGTATCATGACATTTTTATATATATATGAGATTACTAGATTTGTGATGTATCTTGTGTATGTGTCCCACTTGTGATGGATGTTTTAGTTGTTATATTGTCTTGTCATATTGCTCAAAATGTATGATATATATGCTCATGTATAATCTCTCTCATAGATGTATTTTTAGTTCTCATGTTTATGATATAGACTCATGTTTCTAAAAATGATCTCTTTGGGATATAGATATGATGATAATATTAACCCCTTGTGATGATAGGAAAAAGGACGTGATGTGAAAGACAAGGATCAAAAGACATGATCAAGAAAAGGAGAGGTGAGCACAGTTGACTACCAGGTCCTCGAATGATGAAAAGAGAGCTCTCTCCATATGAAAAATGCAAAACTAACTCACATGAACCTAAAAAATGCAAGCTACTATGAAAAGTGGTTTACTTGCAAGGTCACAAAGCTTTTAGACTCTAATATTTATCATCGAGCGTTATTGGTAGCGTCGCAAGATCATATAATGCACACTAGTATGACTATGTGAATCTGAATATGATCTATATCAGATAGATATGTGGGAATCACCAAAGACATATAGGTCAAGATGAATAGTGTAGTGAGATTACCTAAGTTTAATATAGCAAGATTATACTCGCATCGAGACACAAGGAAAGTCAAGATTTCTAGAAGTATGCACTTGCAAAAATAGTTAAGGATAATGCCTTGTAGACCCTAATGTCAAGTGGAACAAGCATAAATGCTAATGATAGTTAGGACCAACAAAATATACCCACAAGCAAAAAAAGCAATTAAACATGTCCTCATGCCCCCAATCTTCTAGCTCGGCATCATCAAAAACTATTAGGGTGAGAACACTCATCAAAGAAATCATCATAGATAGCACACAAAGAAATAAAGTCAAAAAAATCTCAGTGAGTCGAGTCTTTAAGTGCATGTGTGTAGGCCATAGAGTCAAACTTTGAGTATCACATCTATGAATGAGAAATACCATATCATGCTATACTGTGCCTAAGATATCTAATAAGTGTTGAGAAACACTTGATGCTAGGGTAGTGTTGAAAAAAATAGCTTGGGGTGGTGTTGAAAAACGTCATTTTCAAGATGTCCTAAAGACTAATGCATCCTAGAGACCAAAGCTAACACAGTTATGCCCCCTAGACAAAGACAAAGACCAATTCTAAACCAAGGCAACAAGGTCAAGGCATGATGGAGAAAGGCTAAGTGTCGAGAATGCATGCTAAAAGACAAGGGTGCAAAGGCCTCAAGTAGCTCCTGTTTCCAGGTTTTCACCAAGGCACTTTTTCTATTTTTTTGAATTTTTTGTATTTTTTCAGGGCTTTATGTACTTTTTAGGATTTTTTCAGCATAATATATGAATTTTTTTTTGTTATTTTTTTAGGATCAATACATATGTACAAAGGATTCCCCCAGACAAAATAAGAATCATGGATAGAACTTCTTGAGGTGCAAAACATTGATAGGATTAGGGAGTTGTTCTCCCTCTAGATTAGATAGTAAATAAGAACCTATACCAAAAGCTATAGTAATGATGTATTGTCCAAGCCAATTAGGTTTGAATTTTCCCTTTTGTTCTCTATGTTGTTGGTTCTTAGGGTTTTCACGTAGGACAAGATCCCCCACTTGAAATTCTCTAGGGAGAACCTTCTTGTTGAATGCTTTGGACATACACTTTTGGTAAACTCCCATGTGATCAAAAGTTGCTTTACACTTTTCATCTAGAAGTTCTAGATCTTGGAGCCTCATGGCACGGTAGTCTTCATCTGTCACTAATCCTTTAAGAGAAACTCTAAGAGAAGGAATCTCCACCTCTAAAGGTAACACTGCTTCAACACCATAAGTGAGGGAAAAAGGAGTAGCCCTTGTTGCAGTACGAATACTCATTCTGTAGGCCCACAAGGCCAGATTTATCTATAGATGCCAGTCCCTACCATTCTTGTGAACTATTTTATGGAGGATTTTGAGAATGGTCTTATTCAAAGCCTTTACCTGTCCATTTCCTTGCGGGAAGTAAATGGAGGACCAATGCTATTTTATCTTGAATTTCTTGTAGAGATGTTTAAGGTCCTTGTTTTTAAACTGACCTCCATTGTCAATGATTATCTCAGAAGGCACTCCATACCGACAGATGATATGGTTCAAAATAAACAAAGAAACTATCTTGCTTGAGGCAATAGAAAGTGGGATAATGATTCTGTCTCCACCTGATGAGTTGGGATGAATTTTTCCAACAAGGTCAAAGGCCCAGCACTGAAATCGCCAATGAGAAATAGAAGGAATAAGCTCCCTGCCTAGAGCATGTATCAAGTTATTATGTTTCTAACACTTTTCACAAGATTTAGCAAAAGCTACTGCATATGTCTGCATGGTAGGCCAAAAATACCCTGCCCTAAGCAAGCTTCAGACCATGGCAAGACAATTAGAATGTCCTCCACAAATTCCCTCATGAATGTTAGGTAACACTTGGTTGGACTCATCCTTTTCTAAACACCTAAGAAGTGTCCCATCTAAACCCCTCCTATACAGATCACTAGAGATAAGGATGTGGTGAGAGGCATTTTGAGTTAGGTTTCTTTGTTTAGAATGATTGAAGGTTTTGGGGATAGTACCATCACAGAGGTATGAGTAAATGGCACCATAGCGGGATGACTCATGGCCAATAAGGGTACAAACAACTTGGCTTACTTGGGAGTCATAGATAGGGTAGCATAGCTCTTCCACCACAAATTTGAATCTGGACTCCTGATGTTCTAGCTAAAGAAGTGAAGCTAATGTAGCCATAGCATCAATTGCTTTATTCTATGCTCTAGGGATTTTTTGAAATGTAACAAAGGTGAAATATCATTGCAATGAATCAACCATTTTCTTGTAGGGTACCATTTTTTCATATTTGGTTTGGTATTCTTCATTAACTTGGTTTACTATTAATTGTGAATCCCCATAGATATGAAGCTCTGTAATTTTCCACTCTATAGCCATTTTTAGTCCATTTGTCAAGGCCTCATACTCAACAATGTTATTTGTGCATGGGAAAAATAGTTTGTAGGACTTAGGGATTGTGTACCCATGAGGAGAAACAAATAACACTCCAGCTCCTGAACCATTTTGCATGAAAAAGCCAGCAAAGAACATCTTCCATGTTCTTGTAGTCATGTATATTATGTGCTCATCTGGAAATTCAACTTGAATTGGTGCTTTGTCTCGTATTGGAAAATCAGCCAATTGGTCTGCAATGACTTGTCCTTTTATAGCCTTCTACTCAACATACTCTATGTCAAATTCTGATAAGATCATCATCCACTTAGCAAGTCTACCTGTGAGAGCAGCCTTACCAAGAAAATATTTGAGAGGATCAATTTTTGCAATGAGGTGTATTGTATGCATAAGCATGTAATGTCACAACTTTTGGGATGAAAACACCACCGCTAGGCAAGATTTTTCAATACTAGTGTAGTTAACCTCATTGGAGGATTGGCCAAGTATTGCTTGATTTGGTCCATGCTTTGTTGACAATCTTCATTCTAGACACATTTAACCCCTTTGTGTAAAGTCTTATTAAAGGGTTGAGCTCTATCAGCCAATTGTGAAATAAACCTTCTTATAGATTGAAGGCATCCTTGAAGACTCCTCATTTGGCTAATGTTTTTGGGAGGTGACATATCCATTATTGCTTGAACTTTCTCTAGGTCCACCTCTATTCCTTTAGCTGAATGATAAATCCTAGTAGTTTGCCAAAGGTGACTCCAAATGCACACTTTTTGGGATTTAATCTTAATTGAACTTGTTCCATAAGATCTAGGATGACTTCCAAATCACCTAGGCATGTATCCATTTTTATAGATTTTGCCAAGGTGTCCTCCACATAATCTTCCATACTCTTATGCATCATGTCATGGAAGATAGTAGTCATAGCTCTTTGATAAGTAGCTCCTGCATTTTTAAATCCAAATGGCATGACATTCCAACAATAGTTTCCCCATGTGCAAGTGAATGCAGTATTTTCCTGTTCTTCAGGAGCTATTTTGATTCGATTATACCTAGAACAAAAATCCATTAAAGAATAGATCTCATAACCTGCAGTCATGTCCACTATCATGTCTATGTTTGGAAGTGGAAAATCATCCTTTGGGCATGCTTTATTAAGATCTCTAAAATCCATGCAGACAGAAATGGACTTGTCATGTTTTGAAATAGGTACAATATTGGATATCCATTTGGCATAATCAATGGCTCTTATAAATCCCGCACTGAGGAGTTTTTCTAATTCAGCTTTGACAAGAAGAGCTATGTGAGGATGCATTTTCCTCAATTTCTATTTTACTAGTTTTATACTTGTAGCTATGGACAAGTGATGCATAATGAGACTAGTGTCCAACCCTAGCATGTTTGAGTAAGTCCAAGAAAAATTGATCTTCTTGGTCTATAGGAACTTGGTATATGCTTCTTTTTCCTATGTTGATAGAGATTGAGCTAAATGCAGTATTTGTGGGGCCTCTTGTGTATTCAAATTAATTGGCTGTGTAGGCTCAACATGCACTGAAGATCTATCATTAAAGTAACTTGGGAGATGATCAAGTACCTCATCCTTGGGTGCCTTGGAGAGGTTTTCACCTTTGGATACATCCTTTATTTTTACTTTTTTAGGTTCTGACACTGCCACACAGTGATTTTCATCATAAGAAATCTTTTTCTTTTTTTCTTTTCTTTACATTTTGTGACTAAGGTACTTGATATCTAGTTCTTTCATGCTTGTAGTTGGTTCCCTGGTGGAAGAGACTATAGGTCCAAGGGCATTTAGGTAACATGCTATCTCATAGTCATTTTGGAAATTTAGGAGCTAAGGCTCTTGATAGCATTGAGACCAATCAATTAAGTGAGGATTGGAAAGGGGTAGGTCAATGATTGGTTTGATATTGTGTATGTGAATGGTATCATCTCTGGTGATTGCAGAGTTAGGGTCCATCAAGTATCCCTCTAAGGTACCCAAATCAGGACTTATCCTACCAAGTGAAGCATCATCCACTAAAGCGAATCATGGATTCCAATCCTCTAATCCTACACTAGACTTGTTAGCTACCTCAGGTTGGGAACCATATGTATGGACAACATCAATGTCCATGTCAATTGTAGAATAATCAGAAAGAGATTCCACTCATACTCATGTGAGTCTGTATCTGAATCCCGGCTGGGATGTTTACACCAAGCATATTTTTTAGGCTTTGAGGTAGAGGCTTTGATTTCACCTAGGGTAACACATTCTTGAATGCCATTTGTGTATTGATGTTCTTGAATAGGATTCTCAACATGATCTTTGATAGTGGATACTTTTGGTTTTTGTAGGTCTAAAACTTTTGGATTGGTAATTGGAGCATCTAAATCTCCCCAAAGGAGATCGGTGGAAGGGACCCAATCTTCACACCTATCTTGTTGATTTTGCAAATTGGGTATGTAGCTTGATTTATCATCACTATCTGTCGCAACAAGGATAGGAGTAGTTTTCTTGTTCTGACTTTCAAAACCTAGGCCAACTGTTGTCTTAGATTTGTTGTGAAATAGAGCATGATTGAGTGGTTTAGCCTTAGCATCTAATCTATGACTGAGAGGACCATGACTTGAGTAGCCCATATTTTTGACCAAAGTGTATCCTCTCCCATAAGCCTTAGGAGATGGGGAGAAATTTTCATTATGCTTTTACTTTTCCTCCTTGTAAATCCAATCTCTAATAGCTACCTCTTCTTTTTCATCCTGGATGGGCACTAAGGACTCTATAAATGTACCAAACAGAGTCATTGCTAAAGATGAGAAACACATCTCTTATGAAGGTTTACCATAGGACCTAGGTGAGACTGACAGATTTGTAAAGGAGTCAATTTGATAACCCCCCATACCAAGGTCTATGGCTTTAAACTTATTCTAGCATTGTGCTAAAGTGGCATCAAAAGCCTATGCTTCTTTGTTGAGAGGAACATGAGTCCCTACCGAAATTACATTAATAGATAATGTGCTATCCCCGAGTATACAAACTTCTACTCCATTATAGGGGAACTTGACACATTGGTGGTAGGTCGACGACACTACTTACATGTCATGGATCCACGGTCTACCAAGTAGGGTATTATATGCTAAAGGCCCAGCATCAATGATTTAAAACAAAATGTCCTTTTCAATGGGGCCAATCCTGAGAGGAAGGATGGCCAAGCCTTTGGAGCTTCTCTCTACCTCATCATAGGCTTTGATGGTGATTTTCTTTTGGGTATCAATAACTTTCTCAGAATAACCCAATATTTTCAACAAACTCAAGGAACAAATATTGAGCCTAGCACCCCCATCAATCAGCACATGCCTGACACTGGTCTTGTGGATCATGACTTTGATATGAAGGGAAAGATTATCTGGATGGCTCAAGGCTTTGTCATCTTCTTCTGAGAAAGTTAGGTAATGAGGGCTGGCAAGGTGGTTAACCATGTTTTGGAATTGGTCAACATCTATGTTGTTAGGAACATTAGATGTACGCAAAGCATCTTCAATGACACGCTTATGTCTTGGGGACAATTCTAAGAGTTCAAAAATTGAAATTTGAGCTAGTGTTCTTTATAACTAGTCAAAAAGATTGTAGCTCATTTCAGGATTGACTACTAAATTGGTGGTGACATTCTTGGATGTCACTTGCTTGGGTTTGCTGGATTGGTTGGAACTAGGACCTCTAATAACCATAGGACCTTGACTTTGGCTTCTAGTGACAGCATTAAGAGCTTGGGACAACCTTTGAGAATGAGGACCCCTAAGCACCACCATAGGTTCTTCATCAAATATAGGAGGAGAGCCAACATCATTACTATAAGAATCTTTGTTTCGCATCATGTTGACATTTTCCTCGACAATCTCAAGCATATTAACCACATTTTCTACACCTCTGTGGGTATAGTTGATTTCAACCTTTCCATTCTTGGGTTTAGAGGTTTTCCCCTTTTCATATTTGGGCAAAGGCTCCTTGAATGCCTTGTGGTCTACATTGGTATTCAACCCATCAATCTGAAGTTTACCTCTTTTAATAAGATCCTGAATGAGGTGTTTAAGCTTCTAGCAATGTTTGATGTCATGTCCAATGCCATTGTGGAATTTGCATAAAGCTTTTTCATTCCACCAATGTGGCTTTACATTAGCTGTGTGGAAATTTGTTGGATCTTGTGGTTGTGCAAGGTTATTAGCAATAAGCATCTTGAAAACATCCTCATAGGAGTCACCCAATTTAGAAAACTATCGCAACTTTTTCTTGGGCTTTTCTTGATGCTTAGGTTGATGCTCTTATTGGTTGGAGGATGTGTTGAGCTTCATAGCTTGGATTGCACTAGACAAATGGAGGACTCCTTGATCTTTGGGTTGGGAAATGTCCACAACTCCATCATTGACTACTTGCTTATTCTTGTTCTAGTGTGAGTGTTTGCCTTTGTCCTTATTGGCATTGTTAGGATTTTGACCGTTGTTGTTATTGCCATGTTTGGTCAAAATGCCTTGTTCTTTTAAGACCTCTTCAATTTGACATGCGGTCTCAACCATAGTATTGAAGGAATCAAAGACCATTTTTTGAACATCATAACGCATTTCAGGCACCAAATTACTAACAATGATGTCAATCCTTTCATGCTTAGGAATAGTCCTAGAATATAAGGAGCACAATCCTCTCCACCTTTGCAAGAAGGTAACAAAGGATTCCCCTTGGTTTTGTTTCAAATTGCATAAGTCCAACATAGTGACTGATCTTGATAAGTTGTATGCAAACTATTGAACAAATCTATGGAAAAGTTCTTTGAAAGGGGAGGATAAGAGGAAAACTGGGGGCTTTTTATTTATTAAAAGGGGAGGAAATTCCTTTTAAATAAATAAAGACTTTAGGATAAAATGGTTAGCCAAAGGCAAATAATAAAAAATGATAAAATAAGATTTGATCAAAGAAATTGATATAATTGATAAAATGCTGATTTTTGAAAATATTGATTCAGGGATTTGATAAATTGCTGAATAGGGGCCCAAAGTCTAGGCGACCATTTTAGGGTGCATACACTCCCCTTAATACCATAAACACATAACATAAACAAAGAAACAACAACAATTTACAAGAACAAAAAATGGGCTTCTTATTATCTCCATAAATGTGGAATTACAAATTTTAGAATTACAATATGCAAAGCCACATGGGCATTTTCCCTTACAATATTCTATAGGACAAAGCTTTGAATCATTACCTAGATCTACTACCTAGAACTACCCTAGACAACACTACGAACCTTTTTTATATAGGAAATTTCTACCACTCGAGAAGGTTCTAGAAATATAGCCCTTAAGGCTGACTAAATAAAGAAATATTTAATTTTCACAACTTTTACAATAGGGTCGGCTCAAAGGAAATACAAAATATGTTTTTAGGTAGCCCAACTTCTAGATGCCATAAATTTTTAACTGTAGCTCCATTTTTCTATTATAACCACTTTTCAGAAATTCCAGGATGAGATCTATAGTGCTTGACTTGTGCAAGCTCTGGTCAGCTAGAGGTTGATCTCGATCTGGAACCTCTAAGGCCATCAAAATTGACCAAAAAGATTTTGTACCCAAAAACCTCAATAACTTCACCAATACAAATGATATGATAATGAAACTCAACTGGTAGGATGATATGACTAAGATGAACCTCCAACTATGAAATCAGAGCATTCTAAGATCGTATTGTTGGCATTAAGTAGGATTGCCACTAGTGACAACACTTATTTGCATCCTCACTGCAAACTGAGCAAGACAGTGCAAACCAAGCAAGACAATGCAAATCAAGAAAGATAGTGCAAACCAAGCAAGATAGTGCAAACTGAGTAGAACAGTGCAAACTGAGCAGGACAGTGCAAACCGAGCAGAACAGTGCAAACCGAGCAGGACAGTGCAAACTGAGTAGAACAGTGTAAACCGAGTGACATTATGTCTACCGAGTCACAAGTATTTACCAAGTTTGAAACTTACCGAGTGGTTAGTATGAACCGAGCCTTCACTTCTACTGAGTGCATGACGATGCCGAGTAATGCACTGGATGCCGAGTATCAGAAAGTCACCGAGTTAGTTTGCAGGAACCGTGTAACCATACTTGGGCTGACTTAGTAGCACTTATGTTTATTTGTCAAGCCAACTTTGTAATTGTAATTAATTGTTTAGACTTGTATATAAACAATGTTGTACAAATACCAAGAAGTATGAAAAAAGAAGAAGATATAAAAGGCAGAGATAAGCAAATTACAAAGGGCTACAGCAGTATAAGAAGCAGCAAAGACAAATTCATCACAGAAGGTGATCAGTACATCAGCGAATCTCATTCAGCAATCCAGTTGCAAAGTAAGAGATCTACTATTTCATCCTAATAGGTGAATCAACTTGAAATCCTCTAACTAGGTAGACTTAAAAGTCTTTGTAAAATCTCTTAACCGAGTGCATACTTCATTGTATGTTTGTAAAACCTCTAACAAGGTGGAGCTAGCAGTCCTTATTGCTCCTAGCAGGGCAGATCATCAGAAGTGATCAATGTAAGCCTTAACCGGCCAACTTTATACTACAGTATTAAAGCTTTGTGGGTTTCATCCCCACCCCAGTTTTACTTTCTTTTGGAAGGTTTCTGGGTAACCAAATCTATGTGTCATTGTTGTGAATGCTTTTATGTTTCATGCTTTCTATATGCAAAAGGATAAAGTGAACTATATGTTAATACATCTGATATTGAAAGAAAATTTTGAAGTTACTGATTCACCCCTCCCCTCTCAGTAACTTGGTTGATTCTTGAATATTTCCAACACCTATGACCAACTTACTAAAAATAGTAAGTTTCCATAAATAGTAGCTCTGCACTTGATAGCCCTTATTGAAAAGAAAATAGGAATATTTTTAGGTGATGCAAGATTTCTCTTATACCTAGGATGCTCCTGCTTCAGACACCTATGGTAATTTGAGAAGTGACCCTATCATGACTCAGGAGTGCAGAGGAAAACCAAGATGGTTAACCTCCTCCTTTATTAGCCATGATAAATCTTCAATAGGTCATCCTTTCCATTTGACCAGATATTCTTCATATGTCATGTTCATTGTGCTTCTCCCAACATGACTATCTAGTATGTCCTCAATCTCCTTGATAGATGAACTGGTTGCTGGAATACTCCATTGTGCTAGTGTGATCTCATCTTCAACACCTCGCTCATGATACTCTGTCAAATCTAAAACATTAAATACTAGTGAATATTCAGCTTAGTAGGCAACTCGACCTCATATACATTTCCTGAATCAAGCTTCTTCAGTATCTTACATGGCCTAAACTTCTTCATTTTCAACTTGTTATATGTACCAACTAGAAATCCCTCCTTTCATAAATAAACCATGACTTCATCTCCAACCTAAAATTCTTTATGCCTTCTTTTCTCACCTGCCTTAGCCTTATATTACGCATTCATCTTGGTAATGTGCTTCCTCACCTCCTCATGGATGTTCTTCAAATGTTCTTCAAAATCCTCAACTTCACCACTACTTATTTCTCCTTTATCTATCTTCCTTAACTCAGATGCATTTTTGGGACTACTTCCATATACAATCTGGAATGGTGGTTTACTAGCACTCCTATTGATAGAATTATTGTAAGAAAATTTCATTGGTGGTAAAATCAAATCTCATCCTGTTGGCTTTTCTCCAACCAAACATCTCAGAAAATTCCCCACACTCCTATTCACCACCTATGTCTATCCATCAGTCTATGGATGATGTGATGAACTGAACTTCAAATCCATCTTCAACTTCTTCCACAATGTGCCCCTAAAATATCCAATGAACTTGGTGTCCTGATATGAAACTATGCTCTTTGGCAAACTATGTAGTCTCACCACTTCTTTGAAAAATAATTCTTCTACATGAACAACATCATTAGTCTCCTTGGAGGGATTGAAAAGTGCCATCTTTGAAAATTGGTCAACCAACACAAAAATTGAAACATGTCCCCGCTCAGTCCTTAGTAAACCAAGAACAAAGTCCATACTAATATCCTCCCAAGGTTTCTCTGGTACAGGTAATGGCTGATATAACCCTATATTTTTCTTTACTCCCTTTTCCATCTTACATACTTTGTAACTCTGTAGAGACTTCTTGACATCTTGCTGTAACTGTGGCCAATAATAATTCTCACTAACCAAAGCAAGGGTTTTATCATGACCAAAATGTCTAGGCAATCCTCTGTTATGCTTCTCCTTGATGAGATTATCCCTCATAGAACTTCTTGGAATGCACAACTAACTTCCTCTCAATAATATTTCATCCTGAATGATGAAATCCAACCACTTCGTTATGTCTAGAGTAACAGGTTCTTTACAAGATTTCCAAGCTTCACCAAAATTAGGATCCTCCGGATACAAATTATTGAGTTCCTTAAACCCAACCACCTCAATCTGTATCTATGTCAACAATAGTTGACTTCTGTTAAGTGCATCTGCAACCCTGTTAGACCTTCCACTCCTATGTTTCAAAACAAATGTATAACTCTGTAAAAACTCAAACCATTTCAAATGACTTTGATTTAGCTTTCGTTGACTATTCAAATATTGCAAAGCTTGATGATTAGTATACAAAAAAAACTCCTTAGGAAGTAGATAGTGTCTACACTTCTTCAATTCCTAAACTATAGCATAAAAATCTTGATCATAAATATAATACTTTCTCTTGGCATCGTTTAACTTCTGACTGTAATAAGCAATAGTTTTACCTTCTTGGTTCATAACAGCTCCTATTGCAGGACCACTAGCATCACAGTCTACTTGAAACACCTTATTAAAATCTAGAAGTGCTAAAATAGGTTGTTCTATAACTTTTTGTTTCAATATTTTAAAACTCTTATCTGCGACATTAGTCCACTTGAACTCTTTTCTATCGCCTCATTGTTTCAGTCAAGGGTCCACAAATACTGCTAAAATTCATGATAAATTTTTTGTAAAATCTATCCAAACCATGAAAATATCTTACCTCAGTAGCACTCCTTGGAGTTGGCCATTCAAGGATAGCCTACACTTTCTTTGGCTCTATTTTTCAGACCTTCTGCTGAAACTACAAATCCCAAATATACTAACTCTTTCTTCACAAAACTACTCTTCTTCAAATTAATCAATAATTTCTCCTCTCTCAACTTCTCAAACACAATATGAATATGCATCATATGCTCATCCATTATCTTACTAAAAATCAAAATATCATCTAGGTAAACAATGACAAACTTACCCAGAAATTTTTTTAGAACCTCATTCATGAGCTGCATGAAAGTGCTCGGTGCATTGGTTATCCTAAAGGGCATGACTAGCCACTCATACAGTCCTTCCTTTGTCTTGAATGTAGTCTTCCATTCATCTCCTTCTCTAATCTAAATATGGTGATATCCACTCTTCAGATCTATCTTTGAAAAATATACAGCTCCACTCAAACAGTCCATAATATCATCCATTCATAGCAATGGAAATGTATACTTGATTGTGATCTTGTTTATTGCTCTGGAATCTATATACATACTCCATTCTCCATTCTTCTTTGGTGCTAATATAGTTGGTACAATACATGGACTTAGGCTCTCTTGAATGAATCCCTTTTGTAACAACTCATGTACTTGTTTGTTGAACTCTTCACTTTTTGATGGTGTCATTCTATGTGCTGCCTTGTTTGTCAAACCCACTTTACCAGCTTTTGGAATTAAAGAAAAATACACATGCTCATACCTCATACCATCTAGGAATTCTCTTCCATCAAAAAAATTTATTCTTGGATTACCACATACCTTTTCTTTGGTCTCCTTCAATGGATTTAGCTTATGTTGCACTCCATCCTTTGTCAGGGAATAGGTATTCACATGACCATCATGTACAACACACCTGTCAAACTGTAAAGGTCTACCCAACAATATATGACATGCATCCATAGGTGTGATATCACATAGTACCTCATTATGGTACCCTCCAATCTTGAACTTTACTAGGCACTATTCACTGACCATGACCTTGTGGTCATTTTGTACCCAGGCAATCTGATATGGATGTGGGTGTTTCTATCTCTTGAGATTCAACTTTGTCACCATCTCTTCTAATACTAAATTTTTAGTGCTTCCACTATCGATAATTATATCACAACACTTATTTTCACACTTGCACCTAATGCGAAATAGGCTCCTCCTTTTCTCAAGTTCATTCTCACCACTCAGTAGAACTCTTCTATTAATTAGTGTTTATCCTCTTTCAACATCTTTAGAATGTGATGATCTGGCATCTTCATCTACATGTACAACTCTAGCCTAGCCTTCACTCCTCCTATTTTTCCTTCCTTAGTGTTGAGGACATTCAAATTCCCTATGACCTTCTTCTCCATAGTGAAAACATGTTCCATAGAAGCCTCCTCTTCTTGAACCTTGTCCTCTTCCTCTTCCTCTCTAATCTCTATTATTTTGATCATGGAAACAATTGGAATTGTTTCATTTCTGATTTTGACTAATAATGGTGTCATACTTCTTTTTTGGATTTCATTTTGGCCTCCATATGACTATCCACCATGACCTCTTCCACTTTGTCTTCTCTCAAACTTCTTGTTCAACTTTTCCTCTACTTTTAGGGAAAACTAGCATGCCTCTTCAATACTGTTCATTCAAACCAAATTCAACTCCTCCTGAATGTTTGCATTTTCTTTAGTAGGTCAAGCTCATAATCAACAAGGATGAACTATCACTTCAATTTATCCACCATCTGATCTCATCTTGTGATTTTATCCTTTCCTCTTCTATTTCGCTCTAATTGAATCTCTTGCCACCATATCTTCGCATGATCTTTCAATCTAGCCTTCACAAACTTGATCCAATCAGGATCCTCGATGTCTTCATACTCAAAATATTCTTTTAATTCATTGATCCAGTCAATCAATTCCTCTAGGCTAAGATTTCTTGAAAATGCAGGAACCTCAATCTTAGGTCTTTTCCCAATCTTGGAAATAGCTCAAAAAAGCCTTTCTTCTTCTTGGATCATAATTTCACCTTCTCCTTCTTGATCTTCTTCTTCATCTTCATCCTCGCTTTCATCTCTGACATTAAGATTCATTCCTCTATGAATCTCTTCTTGCAATGCTTGCACTTGTCTCTGTAATGCTCTAACCTCAAGTGTTACACCACCAGCTCTTTTGCCCCGTAACCTTCATGAATTTTTGTGCTACTCATTGAAACCCTAAACCACAGTCCTGATGCAAATTGCCTCATAGTTGATGATCTATTTACACACTCTAGAACTCACACTTTGATACCACTTGATGAAGGGTGCTCCCCTAATACAACAAACACATAATAGAAATAGAGAAACAACAACAACAATTAGCAAGAAAATAAAATGGGCTTCTTATTATCTCCACAAATGTGGAATTACAAATTTCAGAATTACAATATGCAAAGCCACATGGGCATTTTCTCTTACAATATTCTATAGGACAAAGCCTCGAATCATTACCTAGATCTATGACTCAGAACTTCCCTAGACAATGTAATCACCTAAAAATGGTCATCTAGACTATTAGCCCCTTTTGCTAAGTCTATCAATTGCTTATCTTTGATCAAATCCTAATTCTATCATTTATTTGATTGTATTCTATGGATTAAACATTTTATTCTAAGTCTTTATTTTATTAAAAGGAATTCCCTCACCTTTTATTAAATAAAAATCCCGCACTTACCTCTTATCCTAAGTTGCACAAATAAAGCATTATTCCTATTTAATAAATAAGAAGAAAAGGCTTTTTGTCTCACATATGGCACAAAAGTCAACACTTCTTTCTCATTGGAGAAAGCTTGTGCACAAGGATTGGTCCCACTTTCAAACCCCACCCTTGATCAAAAATTTTTCCTCTTAATCTCCATGGTCCATTTATCTTTAAAAGGAGAGCTCTCTTCTCATTCTAAGGATCCCCACTCTTGATGCTAATGTTTTGCTGTAGGTTTTCTTAGTGACATGGGAGCTTTTGGGGACTTTTTTGCATCTTAGTATTCATACTTGCATTATAGCTTAGTTTTCATGGCATTCTTAGCTTAGTTTCCTTCATGCCTTAGCTTAGTTCACATAGCTTAAATAGTAATGGAATGTAACACTCTCATTTTCATAGTTTAGTTGCATTATTGAATTCTCATTCTAGCATAATTTGCATGGCACTTCTTATTGTGATTTTTGAAGATATTGGCATTCTTTCCCTTGTCTCTTTGAATCTCCCATTGCATGGTTTACTAGCAAGGTTGCATGCTTAATAGCTCTAGCTGAGAGCCCTCTAAACACCCTTGCACTCCATGCCTAGGGAGCTCTAGGTCACTTTTCAAGGTTTCCAATCCATGGATGCCCTTCGAATCAATGGCTTAGAGAAGTGCACATCTTGAGTGTACATTTTTGGCACCTACCGTGGGGTAGAACAACTTTTTTTTACCTTTCTTTTCTTGCATTTCTGCTATATTTTTTGTCACTTCTAGCTTGTTGTTTCGACTATTTTTTTGTACTTTCAGGCAGGATATCATACAAAATTTCCTCAGTGTCATATGATAGTTTCTTACATACCCATGTGATAATTTTCTAGTCAAAAGTATCGTACAGCCATACAGAGCTCTATTGCATTGCTATGTAGTATTCTATCATCTGGTGTAATGCGAAGTATCATTTAGAATAGAAATATCTCACCCCTATACTACAAAGTATCATACAAACTTCTGCTGGTAGAAACTATCGCCCAGGCCTAGAAGTGACTATTTTCGGTTCTTTCTTTGCAAGATTTGGGTTCTCTCTCTCTCTGATTTTGAATTTCTATGTTAGGGCAGAGAATTATTTACAGATTATACCTGATTTTGCTATTCTAAATCTTGTGGGCCTAACAAGTTGTGCTTGTAGGTGTGCCCTAATTTCTTGCATAATTTTCTAAATGAATGCATGTCAAAGCTTCAAATGCACAAGGGGTACTAATCTTTCTTCCAGGGTTGCCCAAAGCATAAAAACCAAAAAATCAAGTGCTTGTTCTTTCCTTTCCTTTTTAAGTGCAGCATTATGCTAGTTCATTTTTTCTTAGGCACTTAATATCTTGTCATTAGAGTCTTTTGGTGGTAGGAAACTATTCTCTTCACCCTTGTGGTGAACCAGAAATCCTGACCCATCTCTAGATTTCAAAAGCAAGAGGGCTAATTGAACATTGCTTGGTGTGTTTGGGAAAGGCTTTTGAGATAGGAGAGTATGCTCTTCACCCTTGTGGTGAACCAAAAATCCCTACTTTCAAAGATTGATCCACTTCTTGTTTAGTCTAGAATCCTTTAGAGGGCCTGCTCTTGAGAAATCAAGAGGAACGACCCAAGTGGGGACAAGCTAATACCTAGCTATTCCAACCCACTATAAACTCAAGGCTATCAAGGACACAAAACCTTGGTAGACGTAATACTTGTCTTCGCTTAGTATGAGTACTTGTGGGATTTTGACCATGAGAAAAATACTAAGAAAGAATGCTTAACATACTCTTGTGGCTGTGAGGTTTGTTACTTTCCACAAGGTAAGGAGTCCCTTTGGAGAGAAGACAGGTATTGTGAACAAAATCCCTTATTATGAATCTTAGATAGAAGCTACCTAATTTTTCTTCTCAACATCTTGGTGCAAGGATCAATCCTAGTGGACTACCCAGATCACCCCAGGATTTTACACTCACCATCTATGTTCCTTTGGTTGTGTCATTGGAACGTCCATGACAAAGCCAATATCTATTGTGGGCAACCACTTTGTGTGAGGCAATGGGACATCAAGTGTGGGCTAAGGTGTTGAGTATTGAGCCTTTGTCTTTCTAGGCTAGCAAGTGCTTGAATTTTCTTCATTTTGATCCACCTGTGTAAACATTCTTGAACATCAAACATCCTGTAGTGTTGATAGGATTTTTTTGTCTTCATATCCCAAGTGCATATCTTGACAAGGTTGCTTTTTCTCTTTTTCAAGAGTTTTATGACATGTTTGATCCCTCACTATTTGTAAACATGTCTATTTTCTGTCGTTACTCCATTCCAAATTGATAAATTGAACTCATCAAACTACAACTTTGATCAAATTACCTTCAAAACTAGGTTTTACACATTCACTAGTCAAACATTGTATGATACTGCACAACTGTCACACCACCTACCTTGATATTATCACATCAACTGCCTGGAAACTATTGCACTGGTTTGTGCAAAATATCATCTGGACAAATTATATCATCCTGCTACCCTGTGAACTATCACACAAAGTCATCTTGTTGTCTTACTATTGTCTGCAATCTGGAGCTGTCAAATTTGAATCTTAGGTTGTCACAGTGTGTCTTGTCCTATTCTCACCTGAATCTAGCATGTTATTTGGATATTAAATTTTGTTCTAGACTAAGAAAAATGACTTAAAACTAATGGGTTTGAGCCTATCAAATACTACTTTTGATCACTTGTCACTACGGTTACTTCTATAGCTACTTTCTAATCGAGCTTCTTGCTCATATCTCAGCTTGAGTCAATTGACTATTGTAAATTCTTGAGCACCTTTGACAAGCCATCTCTATTCTACTATCTTGACAAGTGATCTTTATTGGCTTTTCTTATCTCAAAATCTAAGAAATTTTACCTCATTCTATTAGTCAAACAATATTTCTTTTCATGCTGGTTATAACTCGGTTTCAATTTGACCAAGGGAGTCACCCTCCATTCCAATATATGCAATTACACTCTCCTACAAGATGCTCATGAGCACCAGTTAGTGATGATAGTTCTAGCCCAAACAAATTTGAGGTTTCCAAAGATTCCAAGGTCACCCCGTGGTATAAACGAGGCTTCCTTTTTTCTGCATTTAAAACCCCAAAAAGCACAGATAGTGTCTCACTTACCTTGACTAAACAAGATAAATATCATTGTTTGCAAGAACACTTTAAGCATAGAGACAACAAGGCAAACTTAGACAAAGAGCATAATAAAAACATAATGGATGCTGCTAGGCACATGGGTTCAAGAGGAATGTCTCATGATCAACCCGAGATTAGTGGTTATGAATATAGACCTCCTTTAGGTACTAGTGGAAATCATGGTAACAATATGCCACCAACATCTCCGCAAAGATGAACTTTCACTGCACCTTCTTCACCTCCTAGACCTCCTCCCTCTCATCATGAGGAAGAGGCCAATGATGATGTTTCTAGTGAAGAACTTATGAGGTTTGAACAAGATGAGGCTTCCCAATGTTTGATGCATAAACTTTTAGAGTGTAATGGAGATCAATACTTTCAATACATGACTTCTAGAGGATACAAGCTGTTGGAATTAGGAGAGATAGGTACTGACAGGGGAGAGGTGAATCAATGCCTTCAAAACTTTTTCTTGTAAACCTTTCTGATAGGTAATTGTAAATAGTAATAACTAGCCAAAACAACTTCAATCTAACTGCATGTATCAATCATTCATTTAACTTATAAAAGTAAATAACATGACATCAATATGACAATCACATGACACAAGTATTTTGGTAACACAAAAACCCTTGTTAGAAGGTAAAATCTACAATGGGGATGACACCCACAAATTCTTCACTATTGTAGATAAAAAAGGTTTTCCTGTTAGGGCTACAAGTTTTGATCACTTCCAGTGATCTCACCCTATTAGGAGTGACATGTTAGATCAACTAGATCTACCTAGTTATAGGATTTTAACAAAACTAATGAAGTGTGCACTCGGTTAAGAGATTTACATAAGACTGTTAAGTCTACTCTGTTAAGAGATTTTATCCAAAAATCTATTACAATTGTCAGAAAGCAATAGGCAATTATCTGCTATTTGACAACTCAATTGTCTGGTATAGATCTATAAGCTCTAATAAAATATCACCTTACTTGTGATGAATCTCTACTCTAAACTGCTCAGTAGCCTTTGTTGATTCCACTCAATCTGAATTCCTCTGTACTCGGTTCTTCTCTATTAACTGATAGACTTGAAGTTAGACAATTACTTCATGTGCTTCGTGATTCATATATCAGCTCACACCAAAAATGATGCGAACACACAAATATATAGTGTTCTATTTTTTCCTCTTTAAAAAAATTAGGTTACAGAACATAGTCATAACCCTAAGATCTACAATGTACAATAATAACCTAGATCAACTATTACAAAACATATACATTGCATTTAATGAATATCACCACATAAATGTTCCTCGATCTTGGTAAAACATTTTATGAACCATTGTAACTATTCACATAGAAGTATGTGCCATTTTAGATTACTATGCCATTTTCTATGATCCTTGGTAAACACTGTATAAATTTCTTGGTGTATACTATGATGCTCGGTGTTTACTATCTTTCAGTGTTGGTGTCTACTGGTGCTTGATAAACTATCTTCTACTCAGTATATAAGCTTTACCGACTGGTCTATTCTGCTTCATGTTACTGTTTAGCTAAATGTAAGTGACTGACCGATATCTTTACAAACCTTTGGTACTAATGACAACCTTAAATGCTCAATAGAGATAACAATCTCCCCCTTTGGCATTAGTATCAAAAATTGAATGTATATAGACAAAAGTTTCTATATAACTTATATCTTTGCCATATACATATACCCATCAAAAAAATTTATAAGTACTAAGTACTCCCTCTCGGTGCATGCTCTTAGTAATATCTAGTATACATAGCATCGATGTTCATATTTGGCATAACAGATTATACATTGTTTTCCCCCTTTTTGATAGTAATGACAAATACAAAAATTAAGTAGTATACTCACAGCTTGTCAAAAATATGCTGATGGGTTTTCTTCACTAACTAATAGAGGTTGTCCCATTCCTCTTTCAAGTTAGTGAGAGAGATGTGATCAAGACCGACTTGTGCATGCACGTCAAAGATGTTATCTAACACCAAAAATTTTGGTGTTGCAACAAGTTGTTTGGCTCAGACAATGTGTGCCTCAAAAATTTTCAGGTATGGAATGAGTTTGATTTGCAACTCAGTAACCTAATTTGTTATGTTCTATTCTTATGTATTCAAATTTGGTATCAACTGCTGGAGTTCCTGAACTTGGTGAATGTGCTTTAAGAAGGCATGAGGCTTGGTTATAGCTACATTTGTACTCAACTATAATTCTACTTCCAATCCTTTGATCTTTTCACTGACTTCAATAGTGAAGGTGTCTGTAGTACAAAGCTTCAATAAATATTGACAAATTAATAGTGTGATGGTTTTTATCTTGGTGATTTACTCAGATAATTTAACCTTCTTCAATGCCCCTTTTATACACTAAGTTTTCACCCTTGTTTCAAGCTCTCTTGGTCTTGATAACTTAGTATAACATGGGAATCATCTCCAGGTTATGGGACCTATGCTAACTAAGATGAGACCTCCAAGTTCTAGGTTGGTCCCTCTTTGGATAATCACCTTAATTTGCTTCTAGATAGGAAAGTAAATTCTTTGAGGGGAAAGGGATAGAAGGAACACTGAAAGGGAAATGACTGAAAAGAAAACTACCTACTAGGTGATACATCAAAAATATGGCATGAATTGCAGTATAAGGGATGAAATCAGTACACAATCTTAGGTCTAGGAGATCACAACTCACTAAATAGGCTTGCATCAATATTTCATAAAAGGGTCTGAAATAGAAAGAGGCTATTTAGGAAAAGAGGAAATTTCACAAAATAATAGCATTCCTAAGAATTTAGACACAATCTATGACCTGCAAACAAACATTCACCTCTGCAATTGGGTATAGGAATGAGACAGATTGTCAGGGGGTTGAAATATACCAACAAGATCATTCAGATCAAATCACCTACAAGAATACACATGAATTGGAAAAAGAAAGAGGGATCAGGAACCCTAAGAAATTACTAAAAACATACATATACTTCAATCCAATAAGAGAGAATTTAGACAAGGAAGCTTAGGGACAGAGAAGATGTCACAAAATACCTCTGCAATATCTAAACAATCAATGGGAGATTACAAAATGTAGAAAACTAGAGGGTAGAAAAATGCCATGGATAACTTTCTAAGAAAGAGAACTTTCTTCTTTATAAAATGTCAACTCTCTACTCTCAAAACTCCAAAAGTTAATAATATACATCTCCTCTTGCACGCAGGCAGTAGTCAAAAACCTAACTAGGGTTACATTAAATTTGACATAAAATAATTAGAAACCGTAAAACTATCATGTATGATCATAAATGTATCTTGAAATATCTTGATCGATCAGATTTGTGCCTTGAATGCAACTTCCATCTTTGTACTACATCTACCTGTGGACAAGCCGCCTTGATTCATCTACCCTCTTGCAAATCGGCCTCGCTATGAATGTTTGCAATTTGAAGTATAGGAGACCATAGGTGGTGCCAACCTCTTAATTATTTCTTCGGTGTAAGAAAATCAACATTGTACACTGAGAAATCACAGGAGATGAACATCAGATATTCTTCATCATCCTCCCAATTGCAACTGTCCTGAAGAATTCAATTTGAACTACCCATTTTATCACAATCGACTGCTAGATCAAAACCCTAGCAAAACCCTACAGAGATATATTTGAATTTAAATATTAATGGCTAGTGGGTCAAATTTAAAATGTGACCATCAATCATAGCTTCTCTTGGTAGATGAATGGCTTAGATCGACTTAAAAAATAGTCGTCAATCCTTTGAAAAGTCAAGCACCAACTCATTGGTCAGGAGCCAATAAAAAGTGAACACCTGAACAAGACTAACATAGAAGGTAGAAGAATCCTCACTTTGCATCGGATGGTTGTCGCATGATCTGATGGGCCAAGAATATTCCATCAGATCATGCACTGACCGTAGATCTTTGTCGATTCTGTGAATCCTCTAACAACCGGACCCACTGACAAGCGCCAACTACTCTGCCCCATAGCTAATGATAAATGAGCACGTCAGAATGACATGGCACATTGGACCCATGATCAATTGAGAAATCCATCAGACGATTGTCACTACACCACGATGCTAAACAACGAGCATCTCATCCTCATGGTGTAACAACGACCACAAGATTTGATCTGACTTTAATCCTTTGAGAAAATCTGACCCCATGGGCCCACTAACAAATCTCCACATTGCACACTAGCTAGCCAAAAAGAAATTAAAAAGTTGAACACACGTAGCAGGCTACCTCTGACAACGGACCCACTGTCAGAGCCTGGGTTATAAAGTAGAATCGATGACTGTCATTATACCACAGCGCTAAGTCTCACTCATCTTTTATCAACAGTATAATGATAGCTGCAAGATGCATCTGAGCCATAACCTTCAGGGAGTAAATGGCCCCATTGATGACCTACCAAGTTAGAACCTACCAATGAATCAGAAACCTTCATGTTAGACTACGTGGCATTGGACCCACTGACACCCAGTAATGCTATATGAAAGGAAGATCGATAGCCATCGCTATGCCGTGATCTTAAATCACTTGCATCTTCACTCAACAGAATAGCGATGACTGTTAGATCTGATCGATACTTAGCCTCTTCAAAGACTGAAACCACGATGCCAAACATTAACTGCCCACTAGATTGCTAAGTGTTAAGTGCTAGACTACCAGAAATAAGAGATCACGCGAACATAGTCGCTTAGTCACTGGAGGTTAAGGGTATTTGGTCGGGAACTAGGTGATTTGGTGACTGAAGGAAAATGAAAAGTGCACATGCTAAATAAGGATTTTAAGTGGCCAAAAAGGTAATGAAGAAACATAACCGGCCAAAGGGTTCTTAGATTTTTTTGATTCAACGGCTACTTTTATGAATTTTGACCTAGGTTTTTGATGACAGAGACAGAATAGAACACTGCAGAGACCAGGGGAAAGTTTCTACAGCCATGAAATTTTCTCAAAGTGCTAACAAGGCCTGAAGCATGAGGATAGAACTAGACCAGGCCAAAAATGCAAACATAGGAAATTTTGGGCAACATTTTTGGCAATTTCTACTGGATGTCAGCCTGCTAGACATTGATCAGTGGCCTTGACATATTCCTTGGGCGTGGGATCATTTGAACACAAACTTGACAGAGGGGAAAAACTAGAGTTGTGCTGGAGCACTTCTTGGAAAAAAAATTGGAAGAACTATCCTAGAAAGTAGGAACAAAAAATAGGGAAACATAATTACAGAGATTTACAAGGAGGGATTAACCTCAAAATAGGGTTTCAAGTGGAAACCATTGACTGATATAGGTATGGAAACTCCTCCAAGAGTTGATAGTTGAAAATAATTAGGCCCCTTGCACTCTATAATAACAAATGGTTCACCCCGGAAAGAGTCAAACTTTGTATGTCTGCCAGGCCTTGATCTGTATTCATCCCACTTGAGGACTACATCTCCAATCTTGAAGTCTCTAACCCTAGTTCTTTAATCAAAACTTCTCTTTGTCTGAACTTGATGGAACTCCATATCTTTCATGGATTTGTCTCTAAGTTCCTCTAATTCCATTAGCTGAGGATACCTAACCTATAAAGGATCTCCTTCTTCAAACAAAACATATTGAGTGTCCAAATCCAGAGCTGGCAATTCAGTTGAAATGGACAACTTGATCTCTTTACCATATACTAACATGTAAGAAGAATTCCCAATGATCTTCTTTGGGGTAATCTTGTCTAACCATAAGGCATATTTCAATTTAGTATGCCAATCTCTTTGGTTATCCTGTAGAGTCTTCTTGATTATCCTAATCAAGTTCTTGTTGGTTGATTCTGCTAAGCCATTTCCTTGAGGGTAGTAATTTGAACTTGTATTCAGATAAATGACATTTCTGATTGCCCATTCTAAGACTTTAAGGCCTGTGAATGCTAATGCATTATCTGATATGATGGAGTCTAGAGTGCCAAACCTATGAATTAAATCATCATAAAAACATAAGACAACACTCTCATTTGATTCTTTTAAAGCAACTACCTCTATCCATCTAGTGAAATAATTAGTAGCAGTGATTATCCACTTGTGTCCTACACTAGATGGAGGGTTAATCATACCAATAAAGTCTATGCCCCATTTCATGAAAGGTTGCTCTGTTTTGACTAGCTGAAGGGGCAAAGCTGCTAGCCTTTCTTTTCCTATAAACAAAGCACATTTGATGCATCCTCTCACATAATCATGACTATCCTTAAAGATAGATGGCCAATAGTATCCAGCCCTCATTATTTTAAAAGCAGTAGTCCTAGGGGAAAAGTGACCTCCAGAAGGTCCATCATGAAATTCAAATACGACATCAGCTATCTTTTCTAAATCAATACATCTTAAAAGGACACCATTGTGATCCTTTCTGAAAAGAAATTCATCTATCAGCACAAAAGGAATAGATTGTAACCTATAATATCTTCTTTTTGCTGAATCTAGGCCTACAGGGCATTGTCCTATCTTTAAGTAATGAATCATGTTAGGCAACCAACCTGACGCCTTGGCATGTTCCTCTATAGAATGCACAACCAGAGATTCATTTGTCTATTCTATTTTCTCTGAACCTTCATCCCCTACCAAATGTTCACAAAGACCTCTTCCTCTAACCAGCATGGTGGTTTGGATATCAATGTCATATTCCATTACTTTGGTGATCCAACCAACTCTTTTCTCATTTAGGTCCTTGGAAAGAAAAAAATCTTTGACACTTGGATGATTAACCTTCAAGTGTACCTTGTTATGGGTCAATAGATGTCTAAACTTCCTAAGGCTCTTCACTACAGCAAGTACATGTTTTTCCACAAAAGAATATCTTTTTTCATACTCCTCTAATCCTTTGCTGAAGAAAGCAATGGAATGTTCCAACCCTTTTGAATTTTCTTGAGTCAACATAGTAGATATGGCATCATGAACTCCATAAGCATAAAGGATAAAATCCTTACTAAAATTTGGGTTTAAAAGGGTACGGGCATTCGTTAAGGCCTCTTTGATAGCTTGGAATTAGCTTTTCCTTCTTTAATCTAGCTGAAAGTTAAACTCTTCTTTAACATGATTGTTAAAGGCTTTAATAAATCTGCAATATTAGGCAAGAAACACCTAACAAAATTAATCTTTCCTATGAAAGATTGGAGACTTTTCTTATGATGTGGCAATGGTAGCTCTAGAATGGCTACAATTCTTTCAGGATCTACTATGATTCCTTTCTTGGAAACTATATATCCTAACAATTTTCCTTCATGAACTGCAAACACACATTTCTTGGGATTAAGAGATATCTCGAATTCTCTAAAACTTTCAAAGATTTTCCTCAAATGTTTGATATGATCTGCTACATGTTTAGAATAGAATTTTATGTCATCTAAGTAGACCAGTACAAATTTGTACATGAGGCTTTTAAAGGCCATATCCATTGCCTTTTGAAAAGTAGCACCTACATTTGACAAACCAAAGGGCATCTTTTGATAATCCATGGTTCCCCACTTGGTTGTAAATGTAGTCTTATATTGATCCTCTTCATTAACTAAGATCTGATTGTATCTTGAATATCCATCCAATAATGAAAACCTCTCAAATCTAGAGACACAATGTAAGATTTGTTCCATAGAGGGTAATGGATGGTGGTCCTTTAATGAAGCTCTGTGAAGATCCCTAAAGTGAACACACAACCTCAACTCCCCATTCTTCTTCCTTATAGGAACAAGGTTTTGAACCCAGCTAGTATGCTTGATGGGGTAGATGATACCACTTTCTATCAATTTGAGCACTTCTCTATGCATAAGTGGCTCAAGCTTGGGATTAACAGGCCTTTGCTTTTGTCTCATTGGTTTGGCATCAAGCTCTAATCCAATAGTGTGCTGAGCAAGGGCTGGATCAAAACCTTTGAGGTCTTCATATTGCCATGCAAAAAAATCATTGAATTCCTTGAATAATTGGGTATAAGCCTGCCTTTCTAAATCAATGTTTACCTTTCCAAATTGTAAACTTTTGCTTGGTTCCAACTCTAATTCAACACAATGTTCTTGTTGAACTACTAGGCTAGCTTTATTCTTCTTAACTTGATCATCCTTGGTGAAGATAGTCTCTAAGGTGACAAGACCTGTAGACATCTTATTAGACTTAAGTTGTATCACCTGGTCACCATAGTTTTGTGATAGCCTATCTTGGTTATGTTTTGAGAAGACATCTTCTGCAAACAAGAACTGTAGAATTTGTTCATCACTATCAAACACTTGCCAATTAGTATCATTATCAGGGACAAAAGGTCTGACAATCACTTTGATATGCTGTTGGTCTACCTCTTTTGAAATGCTATTGGGGATATCATATTGAGATCCAATAGCAGCTAACCTATCTGTATTTTGATTTAGTTTCCTAGGGATGGTAACAATGTTGAAAGCTTGGAAATCTTCAATTGCATCCCAAACTCTATGTTTGTATGCTCTCATAGTGTGATTTTTGGTTGCACTCATCCCTCTCACTTGGCTGACTACTAACTCACTATCACCATAAAATTTTAAGGCCTTAAGCCTTTTTCTAGCCCACTCCAGTCCATTCACCAGAATTTCATATTCTACAGTGTTGCTCGTGCAAGAGAAATTGAATTTGAAAGCTGTATAGTACCTTTCTCCCTTTGGGGACACTAGCATAGCTTCACCACCAAAACCATGTCTACTTCTAGCCCCATCAAAAAATAATTCCCAAACCTGATTGCTCTGATCCTCTGAATCAGTGTCTTCCTTGAGAAGATTTGGCTCTATTGATCCACTTTCTTGTATCAAATAACTTCCCAAACTAGCATCCCAATCAACATTTTCTTAGGCTTGAAAAGCCTTTTCTGATTCTATCTCATCTAGGAAAATATACGGGATACTTTCTATCTTAGTGTTTGCTTCTTTGATGGTTGGGAAATCACTGTCATCAAATATAGGGTAGCTTGCATTGATGGTATTGGATACATATGGCTCTATATGGTGTGCTGCTAATGATTATGATGATATGGTAACCTTGGTACCATATCTTGTGTGAAAAATCATGTGAGACCAATTAAAAGAAAGATAGCCTCCTATTTTGGCTATGACTTCTCTTGACAAGCATATGGCAATAAAGTAGGGAGATCTATGATATATATATCAAGTAGGATGGAAAAATTAGGACTAGCATAAAGGGTTAGACTGGTATCTTTAGCCACACCTATAGTGCTAACAGAGGATCCATCAAGTTGTGTAACCTTCTTTTGGAGGGGTTCATATTTAAGTCCTAATTGGTTAGCCACCCTTTTGGGCATTACAGTGCTAGTAGCTCCACTATCTACCATACAATTATGTACTAAAGATTTTCCAATAATTAAAGATACATAAAATGGATGTGGTTTTTAGTTCCTACCTTGAGTGGTATTAGCCTTGGAGTGGCTACTTGGAGCCTCCTTTTCTTGATCAGTTTTTGACCAACACTGGCTTTGCAGCTTCTTTTGTAGGTTGAGGAGTAGTCATTTTAGTCATAGCTTTCTTCAAAATCTTAGGTTGTCCTAGAATAGCTAAAGAGTCCCTCATAGACATGTTAATGTTCACCTTCTTCATGTTGTCTACAATGTTGAAAGGTGTCACAATGTGTACTCTTTGTTGTGCTTTAACAATGATAGGCTCCACCTCTTTGAGAGTCTAGCCTTCTTTGCTTGTAATGGTAGGAGCCTTCTTGAATGTGATAGGAGTAGCTTGTTGCATTAGCTCTGTACATGTAGTAGCTTTAGTACCAGAATCTATCCACTACATATCTTGAGCTCTTCTCTTTGACCTTGTGTTGGAAACAATGGAAGGTTCACCAATAAATCCATTGAAGTCCTACTGCTCCCAATTGAAGAGAGCATTCTCATTCTCTTTTGGTTCTTGTTGATGAACTGATCCACTAGAAGAAGCTTCTGATTGAGCTTGTGAAGCATTTCAAACCATCAATGCTTGGTTCATCCATCCATTTGAACATGTAGCCTAATTATGAGGCTGATTACAAGGGAAACACCATTCATTGTCCATAGCCATATTCTTTTGACTAGGGACCATATCCCTAACTGGATTCACAGAATTGAGACGTGTAGGGTTGTATGGTTGGAATGGCCTTTGATTGAAAATTTTCCTTTGTCCTTGATAACCTCCTTGGTATGGTGGCCTAGTTTGTTGATAGGGCTATCCTTGATTCTAATATTGTTGATTAGGACTTTTGCCTTGTGGTTGAAAGGGTGGTCTAATTCCTTGCCCTTGTCTCTTTAGATTTGTGACCTCTTTAGTCAAAGTTTGCAGCAAATTTGTCATTTCTTGCTGACTGGTTTGTTGACTATTCTTGATTTCTTGCAGCTCTTAAGAGAAACTTATTTTTAGCTCTTGACCACTAGTACTGGCTTGAGGTGCTAATATGGTGGTGATAGGAGTAAATGAGGGTACTTGTGTAGTTGCAAAAGGTTGAAGGCTAGGAAAGATGGGCATGGGTGGCCTTCTAGCTATCATGCCTACCTGAATCAAACAATTTTCAGCCTTGACAGCTATGTCAAAAGCTTGGGGTAGAGAGGTACCACCCATAGATTGGATCATGATAGAGATTTGGATATTCAAGATTTTCAAGAAGTATAAGAAAGCATGGTCAGCTAATGGCCTCACTAAGACTGGAATTCTATTCCATGTCTTGAGGAATCTATTATTATAATTTTTCATTTGTTCTTGAGGGTCTCTTTTAATGGTTGTCAACTGCTCAACTGAAGACAAATTGTCTGATTTATCCTCAAAATGTTTACTTAATGCATCCCCTAATTCATCCCATGAAGTAATGGAGCCAATAGTTAAAGTTCTAAACCATTCAAGACCCTTACCTTTGAGAGAGGCTACTAAAAATTTGGTGGCCACATCTTCTTGAGTTATGTTGTGTATACTACAAATAGTAGTCACATCTCTTATGTGCTCAAAAGCTATAGTTTGTCCTTCACCTGCAAAATCAGGTAGACTCTTTAGTGCCACCAAGGGCACATCATGATGTTGAGCAAAGGCCAATGGGCTCTCTTGGTTGAAAGGTGCAAAAGAAAACTATCTAGCCATTATAGGGACTGAAACTTGTTGAGTGACTACTATGTGAGTTGTATTCGATGCTAGATTTGAATCTTCTTCTAGATCTCTGGTAAAAGATCTTCCTCTTCTTCTAAGATGAAAGGGCAAAGGTCTCCTTTCTGAAGTATCAGGAGGTGTAGACTGTACTCTCCTTGCAAGAGACATTCTTTGAGTTGATCTACCTTTGTAGCCTCTTTTCAAGGGAAACTCTAAAAATTCAGTAGGTTTTGAGCTTCTAGTCTCAATCTTTCTCATAAACTTTGAACAAGGTTAGCCTGGATCTGTGAAATCAGTGGAGTTACCAGATATACTTGATAGAAAGCTTTTAAAAGCTTGTATTATGCAATTAGTATATCAGAGATAGCATAATCTTCAAACAATGAACTTCTTTTGCATTCAAAAATGTTATGCCCAAGGTGAGGAATCCTTGAATATGAATCCTTGGACCTATAACAACACCTTTGAACATAAATCTAAACTTTGGTCCCACCAGGCATGCTAGAATTGTTATACACTAAGTTTGCACCCTTGTTTCAAGCTCTCTTGGTCTTCATAACTTAGTATAACATGGGAATCATCTCCAGGTTGTGGGACCTATGCTAACTGAGATGAGCCCTCCAAGTTCTAGGCTGGTTCCTCTTGGATAATCACCTTAATTTGCTTCTAGATAGGAAAGTAAATTCTTTGAGGGGAAAGGGATAGAAGGAATGCTGAAAGGGAAATGACTAAAAAGAAAACTACCTACTAGGTGATACACCAAAAATATGGCATGAATTGTAGTATAAGGGATGAAATCAGTACACAATCTTAGGTCTAGGAGATCACAACTCACTAAATAGGCTTGCATCAATATTTCATAAAAGGGTCTACAATAGAAAGAGGCTATTCAGGGAAAGAGGGAATTTCACAAAACAATAGCATTCCTAAGAATTTAGACACAATCTATGACCTACAAAAAAACATTCACCTCTACAATTGGGTATAGGAATGAGACAGATTGTCAGGGGGTTGAAATATACCAACAAGATCATTCAGATCAAATCGCCCACAAGACTACACATGAATTGTAGAAAGAAAGAGGGATCGAGAACCCTAAGAAATTACTGAAAACATACATATACTTCAATCCAATAAGAGAGAATTTAGAAAAGGAAGCACAAGGATAGAGAAGATGTCACAAAATACCTCTGCAATATCTAAACAATCAATGGGAGATTACAGAATGTAGAAAACCAGAGGGCAGAAAAATGCCATGGATAACTTTCTAAGAAAGAGAACTTTCTTCTTTACAAAATGTCAAATCTCTGCTCTCAAAACTCCAAAAATTAATTATATACATATCCTCTCGCATGCAGGCAGTAGTCAAAAACCTAACTAGGGTTACATAAAATTTGACATAAAATAATTAGAAACCCTAAAAATATCATGTCTGATCATAAATGTATCTTGAAATAGCTTGATCGATCAGATTCATGCCTTGAATGCAACTTCCATCTCTATACTGCATCTACCTGCGGACAAGCTACCTTGATTCATCTACCCTCCTACAAATCGGCCTCACTATGAATGTTTGCAATTTGAAGTATAGGAGACCACAGGTGGTGCCAACCTCTTAATTATTTCTTCGGTGTAAGCACATCAACATTGTACCCCGATAAATCATAGGAGATGGCCATCAAATATTCTTCATCATCCTCCCAACTGCAACTATCCTGAAGAATTCAATTTGAGATACCCATTTTGTCGCAATCGACTGCTGGATCAAAACCCTCGCAAAACCCTGCAGAGATATATTGGAATTTAAATATTAACATCTAGCAGGTCATATTTAAAATGTGACCATCAATAATAGCTTCCCTCGGCAGATGAACAACTTAGATTGACTTAAAAAACAATCGTAAATCCTTCGAAAAGTCAAGCACCAACTCATCAGTCAGGAGCCAATAAAAAGTGAACACCTCAGCAAGACTGATAGCATAGAAGGTAGAAGAATCCTCACTTTGAATGGTTGTCACATGATCTGATGGGCCAAGAATATTCCATCAGGTCATGCGACGACCGTAGATCTTCGTCGATTCTGTGAATCCTCTAACAACCAGACCCACTGACAAGCACCAACTTCTCTACCCAACAGGCAATGAGAAATGAGCACGTCAGAATGATATGGCACATTGGATCCATGATCAACTAAGAACTCCATCAAATGGTTTTCACTACACCACAATGCTAAACAATGAGCATCTCATCCTCACAGTGTAATGAGGACCACAAGATTTGATCAGACTTTAATCCTTTGAGAAAATATGACTCCATGGGCCCACTAACAAATCTCCACATTGCAGACCAGCTAGCCAACAAGAAACTAACAACTCAAGCACACGTAGCAGGCTACCTCTGACAATAGACCCACTGTCAGAACCTGGGTTATAAAGTAGAATCGATGGCTGTCATTATACCGCTGTGCTAAGTCTCGCACATCTTTTATCAACGGTATAACGATAGCTGCAAGATGCATCTGAGCCATAACCTTTAGGGAGAAAATGGCCCCACTGATAATTTTCCAAGTCAGAACCTATCGATGAATCAAAAACCACCATGTCAGACTACGTGGCACTGGACCCACTGATAGCCAGCAGCGCTATATGAAGGGAAGATCGATGGCCATCGCTATGTTGCAATCTTAAATCACTTGCATCTTCACTCACTCGAATAGTGATGACCTTTAGATCTGATCGATACTTAGCCTCTTCAAAGACTAAAACTGTGATGCCAAACATTAACCACCCACCAATCGCTAAGTGTTAATAGCTAGACCGCTAGAAATAAGAGATCACGCGAACACACTCGCTTAGTCGCTGGAGGTTAAGGGTATTTGGTTAGGGACTAGGTGATTTGGTGACTAAAGGAAAATGAAAAGCACACATGCTGAATAAGGATTTTAAGTGGCTGAAAAGGTAATGAAGAAACATAATCGGCCAAAGGGTTCTTAGGGTTTTTTGATTCAACGGCTACTTTTATGAATTTTGACCTAAGTTTTTGATGACAGAGATAGAACAAAACACTGGAGAGACCAAGGGAAAGTTGCTACAACCATGAAATTTTCTTAGGGTGCTAATAGGGTGTGAAGCATGAGGACAGAATCAAATCAAGCCAAAAATGTAAAGATAGGAAATTTTGGGCAACAACCACTTCTAGGCTTATTTTCTGAACTAATTTGTTCTGAATCCTTGATTCTACCATTTCTTCATTCCGTTTATCTACATCAATATTTGGGTCATTGATCTTCTCAGCAAGTGTAGCAAGTTGATCTATGATAGGTGTATCCTCATCAATATTCACCTCAGGTACTACCTGTTGGAGGATATCTCGTACATCTATTAAGATTTCTTTTCATTTGTGTTCTTGCTTCAACTTCTCTTG
Source organism: Chamaecyparis obtusa (assembly GCA_027943335.1). NCBI lineage: Eukaryota > Viridiplantae > Streptophyta > Pinopsida > Cupressales > Cupressaceae > Chamaecyparis > Chamaecyparis obtusa. Next base: position 94,621 of record BSBK01012481.1, on the reverse strand, counting down.
AGCTGCCTTTCTTGTACATAGTTCCCCATATTTACTCAAGTCTTTAGGGCTTAGGGTCCTTGTGTCACACTTGGGGATAATCCTCACTTCATCTAGGGTGACTAACCCTTTTCCTTTCTTCTTCTTCTTTTTCTATGGTGCGTAGGTGATTTCTTCTCAATAATAGCAATGGTTTTATCTCCAAATTTTGGAGTATCCTTCTCGGTTAATGCACGGTCTTCCTTCTTCTGCTCCTCAGTAGCTGTAGTCTCAGTTGATATAGTGGGAGTCTCAGTTGTGGTGTCAAGTGGGATCACCTCTATTTCCTTTTCCTCGGTGGAAGGTGCCTCTGTATGTGTAGGCTCATCTATTTCTACAGGTTTCTTAGTGTCTTGATCCCCTGTGATGTCTATTTTTTCTTAGGATTTGAGCTGTCGGGTTGTACTTGGGAAATAATTTCAGCTACTTCTACAAGTATAGGAAGTTCACCTAGTAGTGATGTAAGTAGACATTCAATGTCTAGTGCTTCATCTTTATTTGGTGCAATATTTACATCTTCATCATCTTGGTCATCGGGATCACCATTTGTGATGTCCTCAATGAGTACATCATCATTGGTTTTCTTCTCCAGTTGAACTTCAACTTTATCCGGTGCATCCTATGAAATACTTATTTCTTCCTTGTCCTGGGTGATATCAATTGCCTCAATAACTAATATACCGGTATTCTTTGATTTCTTTTCTATTCCCTCATCAATGCAAATACCTTTACCTTTGGAATTGTGTCTCTTCTTAGACAAGTTCAAGAATGCTTCTTGCTTAGCTTTTCCTTCAGCCTTCAAAATTGATGTCCACACAAAATTAGTTGTGGTATCTATATCTACTACATTTTCATCCATGATCATTAAGGCTCTATTCTTGATCATAAATTTTTCTTGGTATTTGGTCAAGTATTCACTAACTTCTCCAAAGCTTAAATGTGAGGCTGCTCGAACTAGAGAGCGTTGTCTCTTTCTCTTCTCGGTGTCTAGTGTAATAGCCCATTTTTTAGTAATTTTGTCATCGAATTTCTTCTGTAATGCACAAGATAATTCCATTGGGACTTTCTTGAATTTTATCATGATTTGGATGACAGCCTCTTCTATCTTGGTTTGATCTTCTTTTGACATCTTGTCAAATGTATCTAGTAAGGGATCAGTGAGGTCTCCATGTTCAATTATGTCTTCAATAATTTCATCTACTATTTTTGCCTTGTTATTGACCACTTTGAATTGATTGACATCATCTTCTGTCTCAGTTTCCTCAAGTTCTTCTTTATTTCTTATGAATTTTCTCCTTTTCTTTGGTGCCTCATCTATAGCCTTGTTCTTTCTCTTAATATATTTCTTTGTCAGTGTAGTTGCTCTCCTTTTTGTTACTTTCTCTACTTCTTCCTTATTGGTGTGTGGTGCTGTAGTTGACGATCGTGTCTTCATACCTTCAAGTATAGGTGACTACATATTTATAAGAATTTCAGGCGGAGGAACCAATGTGGGATCTTCATCTTTGTCAGACTCGGTCTCCTCACTATCATATGGTTTGTCAGCTAACTGTAACTGACCTTTGATTGCCTGTTCAACTGGTGTCCCTTCAAATGTCTCAGACCCATCTCCATATTTAGCAGTGACATTTTTCTTCATCTTCTTTACCTTTCTAGAAATTTTATCAATCTCAATATTTGTTGAAATTCTAGATTTGGCCTCTTCATATACTCCAAACCTAGTGGCAATGGGATCTTTTGCTAATGCAAGTAGTGCATTAATAGTTTTTAGTGCAAAATCATGGTTCATTTCATATCCCATCGGTGCCAATCATTTTATCCTAGGATCAACTACTTTTATTAAGGTATAATCTGTGTTGACTACAAAACATATATCATTCTCAAATCTTTGAACTAATTCCCCTAGAATTCTGCTTCTTTTATGCATTTTAGAATGAAACTCTTTGAAGTATGCATTGAACTCTATATTCAATGTATCTCCTAACTTATTCATCATTTCACTAATCTTTTTTTTTATTAGTATATCTGGCATCCAATTTACTTTACCAGTGCCACATACATACTTTTGTAGATAGAAAAATATGCATGCAAGTAGAGATCAGAACTTACATGTGTTATACTTCTTTTTCCTTATGGTCTTCATATTCTCCTGAAGTTGATGAAACAATACCTCAAAAAGATCAAACTAGTCACCTTTTACCACAATTTTGTGCACCACATCTACTGCGTTGTAGGGTACACTATTGAGTCTACTCGATTGAAATAACTTGTACCTGATCACGTGTGCTACAAATTTGACTGCTAGGTCTTTGATTGTCAAAATCTTCAGTGCCGGACCATCCCATTGTGCTCCAGTAAATTTCTCAATATCTGGTCATGATGAACTTTAGAAAGCCTTAGCCTTGTCAGTTGTAGGGAGCCTAGTAACTCTATCGATCATTTTCTTGTTGACCTCAATCAATTTATCTAGCCAGAATTTGTCATTGTGATACCTTCTCAAAATGATTCTGATCCAATCTGATTTAAATGATTGCAGAAAGTGTATAAAACATGATAACCCTGATTCCTCAATCTTCTTGTAATCTGATTTCATTTTTCCATTGGGACCATAGAGTTTTTGATATGCTGCAATAGTTTCAAAATCTCCAACTTATGTGATTTTGCAATGAATATATGATCTTACGTCTTCTGTCAATAAAACCCTTTCTAGTATGCTCGAAAAAGCACCCATTGTATCTATTTGTGCTGCGACTTTGGGATGTGGCTTAAACTTAGGTTTGTCAAAATTTTCCCTAATGATTAGATTAACTTCCTCCTCAACACTTTGTGGTTTTCTTGCAAATGATGTAGATGCCATAAATCGATTCTAGTGTTTTGGCAAGCAGTAGTATAAAAGGTGTTTGATAGCAAATGAACTTACTTGATATCATGAAGAGTGATATCAGTTCAATCTAAAGTAGCCTTGAATCCTTCTAAAAATATTTTAGCTCGAACTCTCCTCTTTGAATTCTCCGCTCTTCAAAATCACATTGTAAAAAAAATGAACTCTGTTCCCATGTATTTATAGACTTTTAGATATTCCTACTCAAACTTTCCTGCAATAAATGCTTGATCTAACTTTCAATACGAAGAAACTGTCAGCTCGGTGACAACTAAAATTTTCATCCACTCGGTTAACATAGACTATTTTTCATCGATTGATACATGTGCTTGGTTAGCCTTAGATAGTGATTATCAACGAGAAAGAAACTCTTGGTCTCTCTTTTACGGACTGTATAATATTGTTAGCTCATGACAACTAAACCATAGTGCATCTTTATTCATGCTGATTTGGTATAAGAACATTATGCATAAGGAACTATATGTAAAATGTGATCATTTGAAATGTCAATCCCATACATACCTATTTCACCTTAAGTGGAGGTACCGATGTCACCCAATGTAGTGGATGAGGTTTCACTGACAGCAGTAGTTGACTCAATATTCTCATTAGATGCCTTCTTCCACATAGTGTTCCTTAATTTCATGATATCTACAATAGTATATCCATTTTCAAATATATGGTTTTCATTTGGTGCTTGATCTCTGCAGTTCTTGCTTAAATGACCAACCGTATGACAGTGCATACAAGCCATCCCAGTGCTTGTCCAACGTCTTGATTGTCCAATCTGACTCTTTCTATAACAATTTGTTGCAATGTGTCCATATCTACCACAAGCAGTGTAGTTAGCCCATGTATTATAATCCCAAACATAAGAGTTACGTTGTCTCTTCGGTTGATATGGCCTATGTTGTGGTTTCTCTTTAGGTGTCCAGACTTGTTTCATTTTCGCCTTACATTCTTGTGCTGTGTGTCCATGCTTGTTTCAAGTATAGCATATTTTCTCCATAGTGGTGCTATTAGAAATATCATTTTGTTTAGCTCTACACTCATAAGAAGGATGTCCAAACTTACCACAGTAGTAACAATATCCATTAAACTTAGGAGTGACAAAAGGTTTACCTTGTGCTTTGCTTCTACACACATTAGATGTATGTCTCAATTTTCCATAGTGATAACATGCCAACACTTTAGATCTTTGATTTTGACTGATGTTGACTTGTTCAGCTTGTTGTGATGATTCTCTTTCACCAGTGTAGCCTATACCGGCTTTACTTCCAAATCTTCTTTGATTAGTTAGAAAGTCATCAATCTTCTTAGAGCTATCCTCAGTAAGTTTCTTCATTTCATTTTTCTACTGTTGATTTTTTACTTCATTTCTCAGCTTCTCATTCTCTTCTCTGAGTCTTGCAACATCTTCTAGTCTTCTTGACAATTCTGCATTGACTCGATTTACCTCTTAATTCACAGTCATCATTTGATTAGTTACATGGAAATGTTGGTCAGTGAGTCTTTGTATCTCAATCTCTTTATCTTGAAGTTGTCCAGTCATCTATCTTCGGTCATCGATTGCTAGATTCCTTTCTTGCTCGACTTGTTTTCCTTTGTTCATTGTTTCTACCATTCTCACCATCTGAGATTCTTGACCGATTTGTAGTGCTTTCACTTGATCAGTTAAATATTGATTCTTTTTTAGATAGATCAATGATTATGCTTTTAGATCCATCAAAGATGCTTCTAGAACTAGATCCAATATTCTTCAACATTTCATCAATAAATTCTTCATGGTAACCGATCTCATTTTGTAGAATAGCTAGGTTCTTCCTTTCAACTAGTAATTTTTTCAGTCCTTCCTTGACTTGCTTATACTATTTCAAAAACATCTGCATTTGTATCTTCTAATTCTTGATAGTCTTGTCAAGCTTGTATCTCTCCATGACTTAGATCTTTACCCTTCAGTGGTTAAACTATTCAATAAGAGAATTGCACTCTGATACCAATTTTTGGAATTAGGAGATATTGGTACTAAGAGGGGAGGGGTGAATCAGTGCCTTCAAAACTTTTTCTTGTAAACCTTTCTGATATGTAACTGCAAATAGTAATAATTGACCAAAACAACTTGATCTAACTGCATGTATCAATCATTCATTTAACTTATAAAACTAAACAAAATGACATCAATATGACAATCACATGACACAAGTATTTTGGTAACACAAAAACCCTTGTTAGAAGGTAAAAAATATGGTGGGGATGACACCCAAAAATTCTTCACTACTACAAATAGAAAAGGTTTGCCTGTTAGGGCTACAAGTTTTGATCACTTCTGGTGATCTCACCCTATTAGGAGTGACATGTTAGATCGGCTAGATCTACCTAGTTACAGGATTTTAACAACACTAATGAAGTGTGCAATCGGTTAAGAGATTTACATAAGACTATTAAGAGATTTTATCCAAAACTCTATTACAATTGTCAGAAAGCAATAGGAAATTATTTGCTATTTGACAACTCAATTTTTTGATACAGATCTATAAGCTCTGATAAAATATCACCTTACTTGTGATGAATCTCTTCTTTGAACTACTCAGTAGCCTCTGCTGATTCTACTCAATCTGAATTCCTTTGTACTCGGTTCTGTTGTGTTAACTGATAGACTTGAAGTTGGGTAATTGCTTCAAGTGCTCAGTGATTCATATATCAGCTCACACCAAAAATGATGCGAACACACAAATATATAGTGTTCTATTTTTTTCGCTTTAACAAAATGAGGTTACATAGCGTAGTCATAACCCTAAGATCTACAATATACAATAATAACCTAGATCAACTATTAGAAAAGATATACATTGCATTTAATTAATATTAGCACATTAAATGTTCCTCAATCTTGTTAAAATGTATTATGAGCCATTGCAACCATTTGCATAGAAGTATGTGCCATTTCAGATTACTATGCCATTTTCTATGATCCTCGGTGAACACTGTATAAACTACTCGATGTATACTACGATGCTTAGTGTTTACTATTTATCAGTGTCAGTGTCTACTAGTGCTTGATAAACTATCTCTTTCTTGGTATATAAGCTTTACCGACTGGTTTTTTTTGCTTCATGTTACCGATTAGCTTAATGTAAGCGACTGATAGATACCTTTACAAACCTTTCGTACTAATGACAACCTTAAATGCTCAATAGAGATAACACAAGCTCCGTCTTGGTTATGATGTCCACCAAATCATTCAAGAAAGGGTGCCAACCAATTTAGAAATCCTTACAGGTGAATTACAATGAACGAACTAGCGTCTTGCTCAACTTGCAATAGAGAAGGAACCTCCAAAGGTCTTGTTTGTAGAATCTATTTGTGCTCTTCCCTTTGATAGGAGTCTATACATGGTCCCATTTCCTAAGGATATTGAGGTTCCCAAATATGATAAGTATGATAGAAATGGTGATCCCCATGACCATGTCCATCATTTTTATGCTCTTAGCATGGACTTCCTTCATGAGGACACATTTTTGCTATAGTTGTTCCCTAGGAGTTTAAGGTGATGAGCTCTCAAATGGTTCACAAAATTGACACCTCCTCTCAAGACCTTTGATGAGTTGGCTTGGAACTTTACTCAACATTATTTGTACAACATTCAATAGCCTATTACCATGATAGATCTAAGTGCTCTCAAGAAAAGTCAAGGTGAACCATTCACTACCGACTTGCAATGTTGGAGGTCATTATATTCTAGATATCCTCATCAACTCCCCAAGGAGGAAAAGATCAATATCTTTGTCAACACTTGTGTACCTGAATTATATTATGATCTAAGGAAACAACTATTTTCTTCTTTCAATGACATGGTTGAAAGTGCATACCGTATTGAGGATGTTGCCATAAGGAAAGGGGATATTGTTATCAACAAAGATACTAGAGGTAAAGGAAAGGAAAAAAACAAACCCTAGAAAAAAAACAAATATGTTGTCAATGATGGGGTTGTGGATGTTCCTAAAGCTAAAGAGTCCACTTTCCACCTCTCCAATGCTATCTATGCAGCTAAACAATAAGAGCCTGCCAACACTCAAAGTGCACCTAAACCTCAATATGTAGACAAACCCAAGAAGTCATATCAATGACGAGTCTACACCAAGTTGGCTAAACCTTATGACATGATTCTTAAGACCTTGGTTGCCAACAAGTATCTTACGCTTCCTGACCATTCCCATCCCTTCAATCCACCAATTAAGCCTGATTGGTGGAGAGAGGATCACTTCTGCAATTACCATAGAAGTAAGGGACACAACATAGATAATTTTTTCAAGCTCAAAGATGCTATTCAAGATCTTATTGATGGAGGCACAGTTCTCATAGATGGTTTGGTTAAGAATTTTGATCATAAGGCTTTCAAAACCCCTCTACATGAGTATGAGAAAGGGGAGTCATCTCAAGCGGACAAGAAAAATCATGATGCCGAGATCAATTATACATATACTCTCAATGAGACTGTGGTCAACATGATAGAGCCCATTGAGAGTGTTTTCATGATGAGATCTCAAGGTAATAGTGACAACAATCATGACACACCCAAGTTGGTCTTGCAAACACTTGATGGTTCATCTTCTCGAAGTGAGACACTAAATGTTGTTACTAGGGGGCAAGTTAAAATTGTCCTTTGAACTGCTCATGATCCCCAACAAGACTCATCTTCTAACCAAGTAGCTCCTTCAGCCATATCTAGCTATGATCTTGTTCACCAGTTGTAATGAAAACCAACTCAAATATCCATTTTTGAGTTGCTTGAGCTATCCCCCTTGCACAAAGAGATCCTTGAAAAGGCTCTCCGCACAACAAATGTCCCTAATAACATTGATCCAAATAAGTTTTAGGCTATGGTCAATCATATCTCATCTCCTCACCATCTCTCATTTTTTGCAGAGGATGAAGAATTCCTTATCCACCCACATAATCTTTCTTTACATATCGAGGTCGTGGTCTACCACACTCGAGTCCACCGAGTCTTGATAGACAATGGTGTAGGGTTAAATATTGTTTCCTTTCATGTTGTGTAATAGTTGGGATTGTCCAAATTTGTCATAGATCCTAGGAAAAAGATCACTATCAAAGCATACGATGAAGTGGAGAGGCCTTCAAAGGGTCTGATTGTACTACCTGTCTGAGTGGTTCCAGTTGTGAAAGATATTATGTTTCAAGTATTAGACATCCCAATCGCATACAACATTCTTCTAGGTCATCCTTGGATCCATGACATATAAGTTGTTCCTTCTACCTACCACCAATGTGTCAAATTCTCGTATAATGGAGTTGAAATTGTGATACCTGGGGACAATGGTATTTCTATTAATACTCTCACTACCACTGTAATGTTTTTCCTGCACAATAGATTTTCTCATGATCCTAGTGCTTCCCTCATTGCTATTGAGTACAAATTAAAAATGATGAGTGTTGGTATGGGAGAATACACATTGGATTCTATTGCTTCTATGCCTACTTCTCCTATGTCATATGGTAGACCTTTAGACAAGATGAAGCCTTTCGCTTCTTCCATGATGGTTTTTAGTACCTTTGTTCAAGTGTCCATACCCTTAGAGGTTGAAAAAGAAGAACAAGTTGTTAGAGATTGGATCTATAAAGAGGAAGAAGATAGTACGACAGTTGCTACTCCCATCTCCCCTAAACACTATGAAAAAGGCTACACATTCTTGTAGAAAATAGGCTATCAAGGTCAAGGACCTTTAAATAATAATGGATACACTCTAGTTGAACCTTTGAGTCATACAAATGGTTGACACTCTAAAGACACTAAAGGTCTAGGATATGGTGGTGAAGATGACCCCCCTGAATGTTCTAGAAATGCTCCCATGATTAGTGACTTAGATATAGATATGGATGAATCACCACTATACACTATGGCCCAAGTGGGAGATGGTCTCCCTTCTACTTCACTTCTTTGGGGAGAAGAATGCATAAAGCCTCTACCTCTAGAAACTATGTGCCTAAAGAATCATTGAGCTTTGATAGACAACGTAGAAATATTGCCCAATTACTAGAAAGAGGAAGTCTCACATGTAATGGCATGGGTACCTCTACTTCTAGGTGTCCTAAACCTTCTTGGTGAAAACATCCTAGTGAAGGTTCAATGATAGATTCAAATGAGTATGAATGGGATACTCTCTCAGATGGATCTTCCATAGTGTATATGGAAATTGATGTGATCCATACTTATAGTGCCTAGCTTGATGTAGTTGATGAGTCTCATGTAGGGTCTGATGAGTTCAATCTATGTATTGCTCTAGTGAACCATGCTAGTCCTTCTATGTCAAATCTAGATCTTGATAATTTTGGAGCCTACTCTATAGGCTCAACTTTTCTCATCATTAGAGACGGTACCTATTGCATCAATAACCTTGAACCTATCACTTCGCTTCCCCTCATACATTTGGATCTCATAGATTGGTCTACCTAGAATCAAAGACCTACATTTCCTTCCTTCCAAAATGACTATGAGATTGCTTGTTACCTCAATGCCATTGAACTTGTCACCTCTTCACCAGTGAACCGGTAAAAAATATGACAGAATCAGATACAAGTACCTTAGTCATAAAATAAAAAGAAAAAAGAAATGGTCAGATGGTGAAAACCACATTATGGTAGTGTCCAAATGTCAAAATAGTAAAAATAAAGATGTATCTAAGGGTGAAAACCTCTTCGAAGCACCCAAGGATGAGGTACTTGGTAGTCTACCCAGCTACTTCTAGGAAAGATCTTTAGTTCTGATAGAACCTACACAACCAATCAACTTGGGAATATAGGAGTCTCCTAAGATCATCCATGTAGCTTAGTTTCTCTCAGCAAAAGAGAAAGACCAATTTACTACATTTTTCTAGGAGAAAAAGATCAACTTTGCATGGACATATTCGGACATGCCTAGTTTGGGCATTGAGCTTATTATGCATCACCTCTCTATTGCTCCAGAGATAAAACTTATCAAATAGAAACTCTAAAAGATGCACCCTCATGTGGCATTGTTGGTTAAGGTTGAACTTGAGAAGCTTTTGAAAGCTAACTTCATAAGGGCTATTGACTATGCCAAATGGATTTCCAATATTGCTCCTATTTCCAAACATGATAAGTCCATTTCCATATGCACTGACTTCAGGGATCTAAACAAAGCATGCCCTAAGAATGATTTTCCACTTCCAAACATTGATATGATAGTGGATATGACAAGAGGTTATGAAATGTTCTCCCTTATGGATGGCTTCTCCAGATATAATCAGATCAAGATTATCCTTAAGGACCAGGAGAAGACAACTTTCACATGTGCATGGGGTACCTTTTGTTGGAATTTCATGCCAATCGGGCTTAAAAATGCCGATGCAACCTATTAGAGAGCCATGACTACCATATTCCATGATATGATGCATAAAAATATGGAAGACTATGTTGATGACATGCTTGCTAAATCACAATAAAGGAGCACTCATTTATCTAATTTGAGGTTGATATTGGAGTACATGGAACAATTTCAACTAAGATTGAATCCTAAGAAATGTGCTTTAGGTGTCACTTATAGGAAATTTCTAGGCTATATCATATCACGAAAAGGAATAAAGGTAGACCCAAAAAATGGTGCAAGCTATCATGGAGATGCCACCTCCTCACAACATAAAGCAATTAAGGGGTGTCCAAGGCCATCTCCAATCTATTAGGTGGTTCATTTCTCAACTAGTTGATAGAGCCCAACCTTTCAATAACAATTTGCATAAAGGGGCTACTTGAAGATGGAGCGAGGAGTGTCAAAAGAACTTGGATTAAATCAAGGATTACCTAGAAAACCCTCCTATTCTTATGCCACCTATCCAAGGAAAACCTTTGATACTCTACATATCTACTATGATAAATTCTTTAGGAGCTCTCCTTGGACAACAAGATGATATGGGAAAAGAACAAGCTATCTATTACATCAGTCGCACCTTGCTTGCTTATGAGCTCAATTATACCAGCATCAAAAAAGCTTGCCTAACAGTATTTTTTGTGTCCCAAAAAATCAGACATTACATGCTTGCACATACTACATAGCTGATCACCAAAATTCATCCTTTAAAGTACCTCTTAAGTAAAGCTGCGCTTACTGGATGAATTGATCAATGGATGTTGATTCTTTCAAAATTTGACATTTAGTACGTTGAAAGGAAAGCCATTAAAGGGAAAGCAATCACAGATCAATTGGCCAAATTTCCCATGATGGATGATGCTCCTCTTTAGATAGACTTCCTAGATACTTCGATCATGAATGTCATAGAGCGTACGTGGAAAATGTTCTTTGATGGTTCTAATACACATAATGGAGCTAGTGCTAGAACCTATTTTTTACACCTCATGGATACATAATTCCTAAATCTTATAAGCTTCTCTTTCCATGCACCAATAATATAGTTGAATATGAAGCCCTTCTCAATGGTGTTAAGGTTTCCCTAGAATGGAGGATTACAAAATTGCATATCTTTGGAGATTCACAGCTTGTCATAAATCAAGTAAACAATGACTACCAGACAAAGGATGACAATTTGGTTCGCTACAAGAAGATGATAGACTCGCTTAGGAGTTATTTCACATCTGTTACTTTTCAACAAATTCCTAGAGCTGACAACAAGGCTGCTGATGCCATGGCTACTCTGGCATCTATTCTACAACTGGAAGAACATGAGTCATGCTTTGAGTTCTTGGTGGAAGAGTTGTATTATCCCACCTATGATTCCCCTGATGACCATGTTATTTGCACTATGGTCAGTCATGACTCATCCTGCTATGCTACCATATTTTCCTATCTTCGAGATCATATTATTCCTAAAAATCTAACGGAGAAGTGCCAACTCATCCACAATGCCTCACATTTTACCCTTGTCTTTGGTGATTTGTATAGGAAGAGTCTATATGGAACTCTCCTTAGGTGCCTAGAAATAGAGCAATCAGAAAAAGCACTAGCTGAAGTCCACGATGGCATATGTGGTTCACACTCTAATGGTCTTGCATTAGCTCAGAAACTGCTTAGGGTTGGTTACTATTGGCTTACTATGCAAGCTGACGCTATTCAATATGCCAAGTCCTACAAGAAATGTCAACTACATGGGAATCTCATTCATGATCCTAGACGCGAGCTTATTCCCTCTATTACATACTGGCCATTTCAGCAATGGGCCTTTGACTTGGTAGGAAAGATTTATCCTAATTCTTCAAGTGGGCATAAGTTGATTATTATAGCTACTGAATATTTATCAAATGGGTTGAAGTTGTCCCACTATCTATAGCTATAGGAAAACATGTTTCCTTGTTTATCCTAAATCACATCATTTGCCGCTATGGTATTCCCTCTTCCATAGTCATAGATAATGGTGGCCAATTCAAGAATAAAGGCTTGAAAAAATTGTGCAAAAAATTCAAAATTAAACAACATTGGTCTTCTATTTACTACCCTCAAGGGAATGACCAAGTTGAGGCCTCGAATAAAAAATTGTTGAAAATCCTGCATAGGACAGTACACAAATCAGGCAAGGATTGGCATTTGCAGATCAATCCTATGCTATGGGCTTACATAACTTCTATTTGCACTCCTACAGGTGCTACACCTTTTTCCTCGGTCTATGGTTTTGAGGCTATCTTACCATTAGAGGTCAAAATACCATCATTGAGAGTCTCTCTACATGGTTTGATTACCGATAAAGACCATAGGGCGATGAGAGTTCATGAGCTCACTATTTTGGAGGAACACCGCAAGGCCACATTTGATCATATGCGCACTTATTAGAAGAGAATGTTTGTTGTTTATAATAAGAAGGTTCATCTCAGAGAGTTCCAAGTGGGTGAATTAGTCCTAATAGAAAATCCTAAGAATCAATAGAATAGAGAGTAGAAAGGCAAGTTCGAACCAAACTGGTTAGGACCTTACATTATCACGACAACATTTGGGTCCAGGGCCTATCAGTTATCTACACCCAAGGGAGAAGAGCTTACCAAGCCTATTAATGTTCTACATCTGAAGAAGTTCTATGCCTAAGGTTCTTGAGCTCTTTGTATATATCTTATTGATTCTGAAAAAATTCCAAAAAAAATCATATATGATGCTGAAAATTCCTAAAAAGCATAGAAAGTCCTGAAAAAATAGCATCCTAGTGAAAACCTAACAATAGGCACTTTGATGTCTCACCAAAAAAATCAAAAAATTCAAAAAATTCCAAAAAAAATAGAAAAAGTGCCTTGGTGAAAACTTGGAAACAGGCACCTTGGTAGCAAAAAATATAAAAAAATTATAAAAATATTAAAAATCTACCAAGTGGTGAAAACCTAGAAACGGGCGCTACTTGGGACCCTTGCACCTATGTCTATCAGTCTTGTGTGGCACTCATTCGCTCCACTTTCCGCTTTGTCTTTCCTATCTTGGAATTGACTCTTGTCTTAGTCTAGGGGTCATACATTGTTTTGGCTTATCTTGGGTCTCTTTGTGCGTCAAGGTTTCTTGGGAAACTTGGTTCAAATAGTGTTTCTCAACACTTTCCAACTATGTTTTTCAACACTTCCCTAGCATCAAGTGTTTTTCAACACTTATCAGATATCTTACCCATAGTCTAGAATGATATGATATTTCTCACTAGTAGATGCGATACTCAAAGTTTTACTCTATGAATTACACACACACACTTAAACACTTTACTCGCTAAGACTTTCTTGACTTTATTTCTTTGTGTCCTATCTATGATAATTTCTTTGATGAGTGTTCTCTCCCTAATAGTTTTTGATGATGTATAACTAGAAGATTGGGGGCATGAGGACATATTTTATTTATCTTCTACCTATGTGTATATCTTGTTGATCCTAACTGTCATGAGCATTTATGCTTGAAACTAAAGATCTACAGTGTATTATCCTTGATTGTTTTCCGCAAGTGCATGCTTATAGTCATCTTGACATTCTTGTGTCTCGATGTGAGCATAATCTTGCTATACTAAACTTAGCGAATCACACTGCACTAGTCATCTTGACCTACGTGTCTTTGATGCTTAGGTGGGATTCCCAGATACCTATCTGATACAGATCATATTCATATACCCATATTTATACTAGTGCATATTGTATGATCTTGCAACACTACCAATAAAGCTCGATGATGATTATTAGAGTCTAATGGCTTTGTAACCTTGCAAGTAAACCACTTTTCATAGTAGCTTGCATTCTTAAGTTCATGTTAGTCTAGTTTTGCATCTTGCATATGGAGAGAGCTCTCCTTTCATCTATCACAGACTTGTCAGTCAACTACGCTCGCTTTTCACTTCTTCTCGATCATGTATTTTACTTCTTGTCTTTCATATCACATCCTTTTCTATTCCTCTCATCACAAGGGGTTAATCTTGTCGTCATCATCACCATAAAAGAGATAATTTTTAGAAACATGAGTTTATATCATAACATGAGAACTAAACATACATCCATGAGAGAAACTATACATGAGAATTTATAAGCATATATCATACATTTGAGAAATATAACAAGACAATAATACTGAAACATCCATCACAAATGAGACACATTCACAAGATATATCATAATCTAGTCATCTCATATATACATATCATGATACAAATACAATGTGAGATCCTAAAATCTGGATCAAGTCTCAAGACATGTCTATACATAAAAAAAAAACCTGACTTAGGATTGAATCCCCCCTCATGTGGAGGAGGTGGTGGTGGGGGCAGTGGTCCCATCCTATTAGCTGGCATGTCTAACCTCCTTGCCCTCTCAGAGTAGAGTGGAAATCACTGTCCCTCAGGTATGGCTACTATGTATAAACCATGGTAGTATGATGCTCATGCTGCCTCCCTCCAGATCTCTGTGACATCCTCTCATGCTACTCTCCCCCGCTGATCTATCTTGGCCCACACATCCATAAGTTGTTGATTGTGAATAGCAATCATAGTCTGCAACTACTGTACCTCAGCCTCTAAGGCCTAGATCCTAGCCTATAGATCCTCTCCCCCCCTTGTTGGCTTCTCCTACACTGCCTCATCTCATCGAAAAACTAGTCTCACCTTCTCCTCACTCTCCACCACCTATTAGTGTGACTATCTATGGCCACCCGATCGGGAACCCTAGCCTCTCTCTACTCTACCCCCGGCTTCGACTCCTCCATCATCCCCATCCCCACCCTATGCTTATGGCTATGCATCTAGGAGTATGAACCATGGGAATGGATGCCTCTGATGCTCTACTATATATGTTGTGTCCACCCCTGCATCATCCATATTTGGTAAGTAATCCCATCGATCTCGCCACAACCCTACTGTCTCTTGCGCTAACTATTGGTAATCTAGCATCGACAGCCATCCTAGAGTCTCATCCTCATGAACCCTGGCATAGGTGGTGGTCTCTACAACCACTCTTTTCTATCTGCCAAAGAGCCTCCATACTCAGGTGATAAAAAAATGCTCTATGATATCTACATGCTTACCTAGTAGTGGCCAATTGCACAACATATACCCGACCTCCCAATCCCTGTCACTCCACTGCTCGCATTGCCTTTAGGGCCTCCACTCAAATGTTGTCAGCTCATCCAATAGTATCCTATAATAAGTAATGTCTTGGCTATGTGGCTATGAGATGAACCTTGTGTACCTATATATATAGGGAGTCCTCTTCTCCTGAGGCTGTACCTATGGTCACAAAATGGCTATGTGCTCCTATGCCCCGCATGCCCATGACCGGCTGTCTTGGTAAATGATCTCATGTAGCTCATGATACATGTTTGTAAGTATCACTAGTCCCCATGCCATCCACCTAGGTTAGGCCACCAAGTTTGTAACCAGTCTCCCCAAGCCTAGTGGGAACCCTCTCTAACTCCGGTCAGTGATCAGAGCATGTGCTACTATAGATCACACAATGCATGGTACTAGATAATCCCAACCATAATCCTCTATCAGATGGTCCCAATTGATATGTCTATCTATGATGGTCACATCCTGAGAGAGGTCCTAAATGGCCTATCTCCCCTCTGTGGGAGTCTGATCATAGTATACCTGTGCCAACAAAAAATCATGTCAGTTTTCATCATATAGAAACATTACATTAATGAACATCTCTACAAACATGATTATGCTCATTGCATCTCCATGGCTCGGTACACAAAAGATCTGGTAGATTTCCTCTAGTGTGATAGAGGCCTCTCCAATCGATAGATGGAAGGTGTTATGCTCACTATGCCACCTCTCTACCAGTGTTGTCAGCAACCCGTGGTTTGCCCCTATATGGGGGATCTCCAACAAGTAGCCAAAACCCATCCTAGTCAAGTCTGCTATACCTGGATCATCTAGATCCCGGATGTAGCGTAGCTCAAACACCCTTGGTGTTCTAATAATGGGCATTGGTAGAACCTCCTGCAAGCCATAAACCTATAAACCGGATGTCAAAACATGTCGTGATGGATGTCTAAAATCAGTACAAGTAATATCAAAAGAAAAAATTATTTGTGCACATGTTATATTCCTCAAATTAAAGTTATGTGATACTTCTTATTATACTAGTGCGACACTATCTACTGATATTGTATTGTGCGATACTTTCTTGCATAGTGGTGTGATACTTTTTCTTCATGCGATAGTTCATGCACTGTCCCACAACATTTCATCTAGGATCATGCTATACTTTCATGGACGACCGTGCGACACATTGTGGTCCCACAAAGCCTCGCATGATAAAGTAGATAGCAGACATGCAATACTTTTAAAGTATTGCATGACATTTCACTAAGGTATAATTTGAAAATTTAAAAAACATGCTTTAAATGCAATAAATGACTCAAACGACTAGTTTTTATGAAAACTTATCGGGGCACCATACTAAGGAGGCCAGTTGTGCAACCGCCCGTGCTCGAATTGATGTGTGTGGATGGGAATCATTGCTTGCTGATCCATAGTCTCTGTTAGATCTCTTAAAGTTCTCCAATTTCACAAAAGACAAATGAATTTGAAAATGACCTTTTCACCCCTTATATAGCATTTTGACCTTGATATGGCATTTTGACCTAATTTTCAAAACATCTTGGAATTTTAAAAAAATTGCACCCCTGGCTAATTTCGATGTCCTGGATCCATTTTCAGGATCAAAATTGAAATCTGAGTTCATCTTGATGGTCAAAATCACATTTTAAATTTCTCCACAGTTGGCTAACCATTTGAGGCCCGATCCTTTGATCTTCACTGGGGCATCTTCATTTCTCCATCCCCATCTCTCTCAACCTTCTCATCTTTCATTCATTTTCTTCACTTCATCTTTCTGAGGTTTTGACTTTATCTTTATCCTATATCTTTCTTAGTCAAACCTTGTAAAACTGGGGCATATTTTCACTACTTGATGGTTATTCTAGTATCTTTCATCTTTGATTGTGATTTCTAGTGATTTCATTTTGTTGCTCTCATATTGCTTCTGCATTCCCTCTACCTCATTTTGATTTTGATCCCGAGGGGGCAAAAATATCCTATCAGCTATTCTCCAGAGCATATGCTTGACCATTCCATTTTCTTTGATCAATCTATCTATCTATTGTGCTTGACATATTAGTTTTCATCTTGAGTTTTGATATTGTCTATCTCTCTCCTAAGTGTTCAGTACTATCGCTACCGAGCTGACCATGTAGGATTTTCTCTCTTTGCACTTTATTATTTGGAGTCACATCTCTATCTATTGCCTTCTTGGCTGATCTATTCTTTGATGTAATGTGTTCCCAAATCGATCACACATTAGTCAAAGAGAGGCAAATGTAATCACCCAAAAATGGTCATCTAGACTATTAGCCCCTTTTGCTAAATCTATCAATTGCTTATCCTTGATCAAATCCTAATTCTATCATTTATTCAATTATATTCTAAGGATTAACCATTTTATCCTAAGTCTTTATTTAATTAAAAGGAATTCCCTCCCCTTTTAATTAAATAAAGACTTACCACTTATCCTAAGTTGCACAAATAAAGCATTATTCCAATTTAATAAATAAGAAGAAAAGGCTTTTTGTCTCACATGGGGCACAAAAGTCAACACTTCTTTCTCATTGGAGGAAGCTTGTGCACAAGGATTGCTCCCACTTTCAAACCCAACCCTTGATCAAATCTTTTGCCTCTTAATCTCCATGGTCCATTTATCTTTAAAAGGAGAGCTCTCTTCTCATTCTAAGGATCCCCACTCTTGATGCTAATGTTGTGCTACAGGTTTTCTTGGTGACATTGGAGCTTTTGGAGAGCTTTTTTCATCTTAGTCTTCATACTTGCATTATAGCTTAGTTTTAATGGCATTCTTAGCATAGTTTCCTTCATGATTTAGCTTAGTTTACATAGCTTAAATAGTAATGGCTTGTAACACTCTCATTTTCATAGTTTAGTTGCATTCTTGCATTCTCATTCTAGCATAATTTGCATTGCATTTCTTATTGTGATTTTTGAAGATATTGGCATTCTTGCCCTTGTCTCTTTGAATCTCCTATTGCATGGTTTACTAGCAAGGTTGCATGCTTAATAGCTCTAGCTGAAGCCCTCTAAACACCCTTACACTCCATGCCTAGGGAGCTCTAGGTTTCTTTTCAAGGTATCCAATCCATTGATGCCCTTGGAATCAATGACTTAGAGAAGTGCACATCTTGAGTGTATAGACAACACTACAAACCTTTCTTATGTAGGCAATTTCCACTGCTTGAGAAGGTTCCAAAAATATAGCCCTTAAGGCTGACTAATTAAAGAAATATTTAATTTTCACAACTTTTACAGTAGGGTCGGCTCAAAGGAAATACAAAATATGTTTTTAGGTAGCCCAAGTTTCAGAGGCCATAACTTTTGAACCATAGCTTCATTTTTCTATTATAACCAGTTTTCAAAAATTTCTGGATGAGATCTATAATACTTGACTCGCGTAAGCTCCAATCAGCCGGGGTTAGATCACGATTCGGAGCCTCTATGGCCTACAAAATTGACCTGAAAGATTTCGTACCCAAAAAACTCAATAACTTCACCAATACAGATGATATGGCAATGAAACTCAACTAGTAGGCTGATATGACTAAGATGAACCTCCAACTATGAAATCAGAACATTCCGAGATCATATGACCAACTTACTAAAAATAGTAAGTTTCCATAAATAGCAGCTCTGCACAAGATAGCCCTTATTGAAAAACAAATAGAAATATTTTTGGGTGATGCAAGATTTCTCTTACACCCTGGATGCTCCTGCATCAAATTATTTTGACCAATCATCTATAAAGGTTACAAAATAGCTATTACTAGTGAAATATGGCTTTTTCATTGGCCCGCACAAATCTTTGTGTACAATCTACAATGGATATTTTTCTCTATACAAACTCTAGAAACAATTTTTTTACTACAATATTTGTCTAGTATTCCACTTTCACATGATATTTTTAGTCGCCAAATAATGGGTAACCCTTTCACCATCTACTTCTTTTACAATAAATATAGACCACCAAAGTGTAAATAGCCATAAATTAAATTCCATAACCATGATTCATCTAAACTCTTAACTTCATAAACATTGAAAGTGTTATATAGTTCATTTATAATAATGACTGGAAACATTATATTCTTAGTCATCCATACTCTTGATATTCATTGCTTGCTTTGATAAATATCAATGATTGTACATATATCATTTTTGAGAAACACTCTATACCTTTTCTCCATGATCTATCCAAAACTCAAAAAATTTCATTTTAAACTATGTACATAATACACATAGTATGTTTTTCTTCTCTCACCACTCCTAGTATACACAATAATCACTCCTTTACCATTAACACATACCTTGTTATCATTGCCTAATTTCATCATAGGATAAATATTGGTATCTAAACCGGCAAAAAAATCTCTATTTCATGTCATGTAATTGTTGCAATAATTGTCCAAATGCCAAACATGATTTGAACTTTGGCAGGTTACATTATAGGCCAAAAACACATATTTATGATTATCTTCTAGCTCCTTTTTGATATGTGTAGATGGCTTACTGGCATCTTCTTCCTTCTTCCAATGCATGTTAGAAAAATCACCATACTATTTGCAATAAAAAACTTTGTACCTCTGACTTATCATACCTCTAGTTTCCTTGTTGTTGGTTTCCATTATAACTCCCCCTCAAGTTAGAAGGGACCCTTTGAAATTTCTCTTTAGATTCTATATCAATTATGTTATTTCTTTGATTATCAATTTTACCACCTCTTCCATTATTGTTAGACCTTCCTCTTCATCTACCTCTACCTCTAATAAATTTTAGTTGAGCTTAGAATGTTAGAGTAATAAGGTGTTTTCTTAATAATTAAATCAGTATGATTCAATTAATAAGAAAACACTTTATTACTCAAACACCCCCCCCTCAAGCTAAACTTTGGGAGAAGCTAAAAACCTAGAAAGAACTACTGAAAGCAAATGGGTCCTACTAACAAAGGCTTGATTAGGTACCAAAGTACTAAAGAGAGTCTCTACAAAGAAAAGAAATAGAGAAAAGATGAACATGTTCAACATCATAGAAGCAAGAAACTGCAAACTCTGTCAAGAAGTAACTGCTGATCTAAAGATCCTCCACTGAAATATGGCCAGATAGAGAAGACTATAATCTGCATGAGTGGCCTCAAATAACACTACTCAAATCGGGAGGAAAACAAAGATAGACACCTAAACTCAAAGATACAGATGGCATAAACACCAAAAATCTGAAGAGTTGATCAATCAAAGCTAGAAGAGTGCATCCAAAAATAGGAAAGAAAACGGTGTCCATATGGTAAATGATTCATCTCACTAGAATGTATAGGTACCCAACCACTACAACTTCCTAGTACATAGAATCAAATACTGAATACATGGCTCACACTATCGAACCAAATAAGTAGTAGAACCAATAGTAGAAACCCCCCCATACTGCTAAAAAGGGAGTAATGATAGGTAAACTGAAAAGATCATCGAATATGAACTGCATAAAGAAGAAGAATCTGAAAGATCGAATGTGTAGAAATAGTGCAAACATATATAGAGATACCTGAGGATAATGTCGTTGGAGGAATTCTCACTTGACAAAAGTAGATGGAAAATATAGACAAACATTAAAAACCCCTAGCACTTTATAATGGAGTGCGAGTACAAAGAGCACAAACATGTGAAAGATACCATATATGCAATAGAATGACACTTTATCTCAGTATGTGTGCATCAAAGAATGTGACAAAAATGAAGTATACACTACTCAAAGAAGAGCAAAGACTACTAAAAAAAAAGAATAACCTAAGACGAGCCATCCCTCAAAGGGAAGAGATTACAGGACCTGAAACATCCAAGATATCTAGCAGACTACGAAAATCTAAGAATCTCAATAAAATGAACTTGGAGAAGAAATTGGGATAATGACTCAAAGAAATGAAAATCTCTCTGAACAATCTTTTCAGCGATATATCCTTTTTTCCAAAAATGGAGTCCAGATGTGCAAGATAGAGCTCCTAAAGTGCAGAAATAAAGATCTGACTTTGACAGAGAAAAAAACCATTAGAAAAATAAAATAAAAAAAACTAACATCAAGATTTGGAAATAGCTTGGAATCATCTTTCTGATGATATCTCTTTTGTCAAATTTTGACACTGTATGCTCAAGATATGAGCAAAAAACCAACAGCTGCGTTGGAGGGCCCAAAGATGGTGTCTAGGAGGATCTAAGGATGGGTGACATCAAAAAAGGAAAAAAAAACACATGAAACAATTAAATCTGATAAAATCTTAGAAAGAGCTTTGTGTCAATATCTCATTTTCCAAAAATGGAGCCCGGATGCACGAGAAACAAATCCCAAAATGCAAGAGGTCTGAAACGCCACGATCATACAGATAATCTGACTTTGATATAAAAACATAGCATCAAAATAGAAAAATAAAAAAACCATACAAGAAAAAATAGATTGGGCTCAGAATCAACTTTCTAAAGATATCTTGTTTTCTCAATTTCGACACCATATGCTCAAGTTATGAGCTAAATACCACCGAGTGCTCCGGAGGGCCCAAATTGGTACAAATCATGATTATGCATGCTAATGTCATAAAATAAAGGGCTTAAATTTGACTGCCAAGTGGATGTCACCAGCCTAAATAATTTTTTGCAAATTTTCATGCATGCCTTGGGATCTGAGCTAAACTATACATATTTTTGCCTCGATTTGCGTGCATTTTTTTAATAAAAAAAATATATAAAAAATTCAATTTGCATACTAGGCAATAAATTTTTTGTCTCAATTTGTGTGCCAAATCAATACAATTTTGTCTCAGGAAGCGTGTCTATCCCTACAAATTTAGTCTCAGGAAGTGTGCCAAGCTATCTAGTACAAAAAAATGTCCCAAAATGCAAAGTTGTCCAAATTGGACATGCCTTATATGGATTTAGAGGTTTTTGGGCACTACAAGTTCAATGGCGAGGTCCATTTTTTAGCTCAAAGTGCCTCAGGATATGTGCGAAGGCCAGTTGCAAGACAAAATTTGTCACAAATTCCAACTTTCTCCAAAATTTATAAATGTTATATGGATCTGGGGGTTCTTGGACGCTCTAAATGCAACCGTGAGATCCATTTGAAGCCAAGATGACCAAGAAAATAGGTCCCCCTAGATATAATAGGAAACCCTCTCTAAAAATGTAGATTTGAGTAACACGACTGAATCTCTCAGGAAGAGGACATGGGCAAGTAGATCTTAAGCTTTGATACCATATTGGAGTTGGTGAAAAATAACCCATAGCTCTCAAGAATACCTGCATGCAAACACCTGTCACAGAATGAGAGAGAAGCAAACAACTATGGAGACCTGAATGTATGGATCCACAAGAGGAGAAATCCTTGATGTGCAAAAAAAAAATTGCAACCAATAACAAAATGTCACAAAAAAATGTTACAAAGTGTTATGAGATCAATCCTTATAAAAGGAGATCATAAAACCTAAAAAGGTAAAACCTAGATTGCATAATAATAATTAATAAAATAAATAATTATTGTATGCCTAAAGTTTAGCTTAAGTCGAAAGAGGTAATAAGTGACTTAATAATTAAATCAATATGAAGGATTTGAGAATACAAATACACACAGCCCATGAATATCTAGAAACTGGAATAACCTATTACAAGAGAAGAATGGAGACAAACTGCAATAGCTCTCAAAAGTAAAATTGCATTAGAGAAATTCGAAAAGAGCAATTACAAGATTCATCCTTATAAAAGAGAATGAGAAACCCTAAGTGAATCTTTAGAGATGAATAAAAGATAAAAAGAATATATTACTCTAACATAGAAATCATTATCCAATGGATTATCATCATACCTAGTCATCCTTGATTCATGTGCAATCAAAATACCAATCAATTCATCTATTTGCATTTTAGTTATGTCTTTAAACTCTTCTATGGGCACAAGTAAATTTTTATTTATTTTTGGAAAATATCGGAGAACTTTCTCAGTCACTCTCTTATCTTAGAGGCAATCTCCATATTGTCTCAATTGATTGACAATATTCACGACCTGAGTCATGAAACTATCAACAGTCTCATTATCTTTCATTTTCATGTGAACTCAAAATCTCTCCTCAAGTTTTGCAACTTAACATTCTTCACCTTGGATGCTCCCTGGTAACAGGTTTCAAGAGTGTCACGTGCCTTCTTTGAAGACTCTAAACTAGAAACCTTTGGAAATATGGTTTCATTTTAGACTATTTAATAAGGCCTAGATCTTTATTATCTTTCTTTTGGTTCTCCTTCGATAGATTTCAATTAACATTTGATAGGACCAACTCTACTGCATGATTAAGAGGCTCTAGATATCCATCAATCAAAAATCCCCAAAGACAATCAACACGAAGCAATATTCTCATTCTAAAAATAGACTAGGAATCATAGTTTTTCTCAATCAAAATAGTAACATGAGATTGAGACAAACGGTTTGAAGCCATCTTAGTTCAGATTTTAGATAGCTATAATCTTCAAATGAAACATAAGGGCTCACATCAGTCCTTCAACTAACTCACATAAAGAAACCTTTCCTAATCTCTAATACAAATTTGTAGGTTGCAGGGGAACTGAAAATAGAACAGAGCATATAAAAATAAGAGAACACCCGAGCATAAACACAATAACGGTATGCTACAATATATAGTTCAAAACTTAGTCGATTATAAATTACAAATACAAATATTATATGTTGAAAATTTTTGCTCTTATAAAAAATTAAATCAGTTACACACAAAAATACATGGATATAGGCAATATCTCCTATAACAGTGAGAAAAGGCGATTTGGAAACTTGTAGTGCACGACAAGTAACAATTTTATTTTGGTTTACAGAGGATAAGATAAATACAAATCAGATTTTTAATCTGATTTTCACCCAGACACATAAATATAAAGATAGATCATATTTTCTACTCTTGGTGGAGGAAGTAGAGGTTGGAGAAAAAGTAGAACGTCCCAAGGTTCCTACGGTAGTCAATGTGGTTAATAAGAAATCCGATTGTCACTAAAGATAATAAAAATTCAGATTGCAGATAGCTCAAATCTGATTATAAACATGTCTTATTGAAGATGAGGACAAATTAGATGTCAAACTATCTAAATTGTCTTCTCTTCTTCTGGCAGTAACTGAGTCAGTATTCAGATTTAATGGTGGTGGAAGTTAAAAAAATACATATGCCCCTAGAGAGGAAGTTGAAGAACGTGATGTGCAGATGGATGAATGGTTTTCTCAAGGCCCCCAAAGATTCTCCTACGTCTAGCTCACTGCTATGACAAGAAACTTCAAATAAGATGAAAAGCTTGAGCAAGGTACATTTGGTGCCATCTACAAAGGCCTCCTACCTGGCATGACAAAGGTGGTGGTTGTAAAGAGAATATCTAAGGGTTTGACGAAACAAGGAAGGGAAGAATACATTAAAGAGGTTACCATAATCAGTAAGCTCAGACACCGTAACCTTCTGTAACTCTTGGAATGGTGCCATCAAAAGGGCGAATTTCCTCTAGTCTACAATGTTGCGAAACGGGAGTCTAGATAAATATATTTTTGTGGAGGAAATGGATACTGTAAATTGGGACCAAAGGTATAGTATTGCTAGTGAAATAGCATTTTCTTTTGTTTATCTTCACGAAGAGTGGGATCAGCATGTTTTTCACAAAGACGTCAATGCAAGCAATGTAATGTTGGACTCGGATTTCAACGCCAACTTGGGGGATTTTGATTTGGCAAGAGTGGTACACTTCTTTGGGGATGTTACACTAGAAATTCTTGCGGAATGTTACACTTTGACAACACACTTCTTAAACATAATTGGATAAAGGTTATAATGTAACTCTCTTGTTTACAGTAAATCACACTGTTATAAATCTTAATATATAATTTAAGGTTTGGGCTCGTTTATTTGATTTTTTTAAAATTACATATGAAAGACAATCAATAGATTCTCAAAGAAAGAGTAGAGCTTCAAATTTTGCATCTAGAATAGGACACAAAAATTGTAGTTTACAAGAATGAGACTGACAAGTGTAGCTGCATATAGATATAAAGTTTTCAGCTGAATACAAAATAGAACACGGTAGTAGAGTCAAGAGCACAAGAAATAAAAATCTGATTTTACAATAGTAAGACCAAGTCGAACAACATTGCAATACAATTTTAATTTCTGGGTCCATCGGCAATCACATAGCAAGTCTAGTGGGAACAATAGAAGACCTATGATAAGTTTAAGTTTCAAAGTTCTTCTTAGCATTGACCTTGCAAGAGAGGCATTAGTCCTTAGGATTGCAAAGTGTCTTATTCATTTGTCATTTGATGCTTTGAATTTGGAAATCACATTTAAACGGTTTCCTCGAATCCATCTAAAGATGAGGGAAAATAAGTTAATAAAATAAGTCTAACTCCAATTAGCGCCTCTTTCTAATTATGTTCAAAGATGGTTGGAAATGCATATACATAAAATTAAAGGTGGGACCATAATGGTACCTCCCAAGCCATTAATTGTGCCTCACCATTGATTGAAAAAAGTTCTATCTTATGTTGACTTTGAGTAGAGTTGTGTTATATACTAAAATTGTAAGTTGTGTTTGATATTTTTAATGTAAAAGATTAGTTTTATATAACGTGCCATTTTATTTTATTACAGTTTTTAACATTTTATTTAGAAAATATTTCTATTGATTTAGCCAGAAATATAAATAGAAAGATTTGTTTTCAATCTATTTTATTATACCCAAAAAATGTTTATTTTGTGGAAGTAATGTGAGGTTGTTAAAAAATCTTATTTAAAAGGCCTAACTATGTTTCCCTAAAAGGTAGATCCCATCCACATTATAGAGTCCGATGATATTAAAGTTTCACTTACTTTTGATAGAAGTGGGTTTCTAGATTGGATATTTTCCATTAAAATTACAATTATAGAGAAGTCGTAATAGAGGAAAATTGGTAATGAAATGATTTAGGCTCAACACATAAATAAGAAAAGTCATTAAGGATAGCTAGCTTGAAGATTAAATATCAATTAGAAATTAAGCTTTCTACCCAAGATTAAATAAATTATTGATTGTTTATCAATAATCAAATAAATTATGGAAAATATTAGAGGAAATCTATTAGGATACTAGACTTGCTAATATATTCAATGTATAAAAATAAAATTAATGAATCCAAGACAAGACAATTTTAATGAAAAATGTTGTTTTCAAGGATGAAGATTCTTATTGTAGGTTCAATAAAAAAAATAAAAATGAGAGTATAAAATAATTATTTCTTAATGAATTACATGATATAAAGTAAACTTTTTTTTACCTTTAAATTTATTTAAGAATCTATGAAATGGTTTGATATAGTTTTCTCCTCAAAACCCCCAATAATATTTCAATCGATTTTGTTAGACAATTTTATGTTATAATGTCATCTCATTATTGAAGGAAATGTTAAGAAATATTATGCATCTATTGTAAAAGCACAAAAAAATATCCCAATTTTTTTTTTAAATGCACAAAATCCATAATTCATTTCGGGATGTAATGAAAAATTAGTAGGGATTTATCAAAAGGTTTAGGAATTATGATGTAACTAAGGTGGAATAAAACTGTATGAAAGTAAGATACATAAATTTTATCTTAAAAATATGATAAATGACAATAATATAGGTCAAAAGTGTAACAAGAATGTAGAGAAACAAGAAAGAAAGATTATGACTATATATATCTTAAATTCATCTATATAAAAACAATGAATCTTCAATTATTTTTTAGTGCATGTAGTACACATTTCATTTTTTTCCTTGGTTATTTTTAAGGATTAGAATCCTCAAAAACCCTATTGATTAGTGAAAAATCATTTTTATTTAAATGAGATTTATCTTTTATAATTTTGGGTTATCTTACTTTAGAATCATTTAATTTTCACAAAAATTGACTTCTAAAGAGTTATTTTAATTTTTTAAATAATTACATCATTTTACATCATAATTATTATAATTTTATGGTTAGAAATCTCCAAGTACTCTTTTGGTTAAAAAAATTACAAAAAATATCACATTATTTTAGTAAATAAATTATAATAATCAAGGTTATACCCTTTTGTACTAAGCAAAATTATTACATAATCTAGAAGTTTGGGCTCAATTTTCCTAGATAACTCCACAATAACTAGTAATTAAAAAAATAATGGTAACATAAAATAATAAACTCAAGATTGGGGGTTTAATTTAAAATTTATCTAAGGATCCTATCAATCAAAGGGATCATTAAGGATGCACACCTCTTTCTTAAGGGAGAGTCCTAATTCAAGATAAATAATTTTGTATAAGAAAATGACGTTATGTGATAAACAAATGTTACTCCACCAAGGAAGGTGGATCCTTAGGAAAAGTGCAATAGATGAAAATAAATTGTCTTGCCTCCCAATCATAGAGGCAATAGAAAAGATAACATAGTATGTGTGCTATGTTTATGAATAATTATAATATATATACACTTCAAAGAAAGGAAGATATTGTAAAAAGAGACAACAATCTCTAGAAAAGAGAAAGATCCTTAGAAAAACAAGTCCATGCAAGGAAGGACATCAGGTTAGAATTAATACAAACAAAAAAGAAATAATGGATCTTTAAAAAAATAGAGAACAACACATTCAGAACCCTAAGTAAAAGATTATTTAAAAGATATGCAATTTCAAGCATTAAAAAGATTGGTAGAAAAGGTTACATACTTTGTGTACAAAAGAAGCATTTGATGGTAAAAATGATATGCTATTATAAAAGATGAAAATCTAGAATGGGAAAATTGGTCCTTCAAAAATGAGAAAAAATATTGAAGAGTGGAACTGTGCAGCCCAAGTAGGAAGTGAAAGGACTTATTATGCTATGCAAAATGAAGAATTTAAAATTTAAGCAAGACACAATGCAAAATGAAGGGATTCCAATGAAGTAAGCAACTGGAATTACATGATGCACAAAAACATAATAGGAAAAAGGAATGCTAAGGAACATTTTTGAGATCAAGAAAACGTATTACACTTATTGTTAAGAAAATAAGAGATCTATATAATAAATATAGAATAAATTGTCTAAATTCAACAATCAACAACAAAAGGTTTAGTGATGTGGTGAAAAGGATAATGAAAATCATCTTTATAAGATTTTTTATTCTTTGGAAAATGTTAGAAATGAAACTAAAATTTAGTTTCATATTGAAGACTACAAAATATGATTTTTTTCAAAAGCTAAATGATCATTAGAAGGATATGCAACAATGAATGGTGTTGGTAAAAGAATTTGTAGATAGGGAATTTTTGGTATTGATGAAGAAGGACGAATAGGATTAGAAGATAAAATAAAAATTTTGTGTATAATCCTTATACCATTATTAGTAATGTATGTAAGATGATCTATTCAAATTGAAGAAGAAAGAAAAGTGTTGGTTTATGGTATAAATCCTAGACCAATTATAGTGACTTGCATTGAAGGATCTATAGGGACCTTTATACCTTTTTAATTAATACTAAGACCTTGTCCACTATGAACATGTTTAGATTTAATGTCATAGACCATATTATAAGTATCATTTTATGTAGAGTGAGAAGGAAATTAATCTTGACATTTATGGAAATGTGTAGTATAAGGAGGAATAGCAAGGAAAATTATCTCTTTAGAGAGATTCAAGGATTATTATGACTATTCATATCTTTATTAGACATCGAACAGTTGTAAGGTTTACTAAGATCCTCAGTTTTACTTAATGTTATCATGAGATATAAATAGTACGGGAAATTATTATCAATGATATTATTGAAAATACTTTGATAAAAAGAGGAACATTTAAAATCAGGTAAAACAAGTTCTTAAACTAGCTTCCTCAAGACTATCCACTATGGTCTCAAGATTAGGAGGAGACAATCTAGGACTTGCTAATGTATCTTATTGTTAGGGGTATGATACCTATGATTATGATTAATAGATGTCCTAGGAGATGAATTACAATAATTTATGAAAATGTGATCATTAGGTTCAACATTTCCAATAAATATCCTTATGAAGTCAAGATATTCGACGTATTTTGCTAAAATGTTTATGTAAAAATTACATGAAGTAGGGATACATGTCTTGAACAATGATCTTCAAGGAGGAAGAATATTTTAAATTGTCACGATGCCATATAAAATAATACCATGAAAGAAAGAAATTAACATAAAGTACAATAAAGTATTATATACTTCATGTGATTAATAAATGGAATTAAGGAGTATAACAACATGAGAGATAAAACACTAATATAGTTAAGTAAAATTCACGATGAAATTGAAATATACCCAAATCAAATCTAGGAATGTACTATATAGTAAAGAATGTATAGAGCCCAAGTCAGAATGGAAAGGTCATGTGTTTGGTTCAACAGGATGTAAGGTGAAGGTGTACCTAGAGGTATAAAATGTAGCATAGAGAAGGTGACTTATGAAATGCATAAAAATGAAATCTAGATGTTCAAATCACAATGGAAATGTTATGAGTTAGGGTCACCAAAATGTATCTTATAAAAATAGATCAAGGGGGAGATCATATTTACTATATCACATTAAGAAAGAAGAAACATACTAATCTTGAAAGGCTCAAGTGCTTAATGGGTGTAGTGATCCTTCACTTCAATGGAAATTACAAGAGATGATAATTAATAGAAGCATATGACATATAAGATGAAAAGAAGGGAAAAATGATATTCTATGCACAACGAATAACAAAAAATTGGCAGGCTGATTTTGTTACCACAAATATAAAATAGATATAGCAAATAACTTGTGGATCAAATTTTATGTTATTTTAAAGGGAATAGGTCAACTAGGTCAACTTTTTCTTTGAACTAGGTTGATCTATTCCCTAATATTTCCAACAATATTAGTTGTTGAATATAGGTAGGATCCTGTACTTATAAGATTCAGTCTTAATATATGTATCACATGTTCTTGAACTTAAAAAAATTGGAAATATTTGTGTGTAGAGGGGTTTGGCTCGGTCAAACCTTGATTTAAAATAAGCCTTGAAATTGAAATAAAATAGAGGAAATCATGCTAACATATAGTAGGGGCTATATCTAAAATATAAAGTGCCTTATACCTTGGAAATGCAAATGATTATTTAAATCTGATCACAAATGTTGATGCAATAGCTTGACTACACATAAAACACTAAACGAAAATCATGAAAGATATACCTTGCATAATAATTTGTTTAGTTTTTCATAATACTTGATATAAGGAAAGAGAATGGAATGGATGCATGAAGACTTAAATTCTTGAATGGGTAGAGATGATCTTTTTTTGTTTGTGATCTCCTATATTTGGCCATTATGAGAGAGAAGATTTCTACATAGGAGAGCTCTTGAGACCTTGTCATATCATGTCAAAATGAGGGGGGGTAGGTTTCTTATATACCTCTCAAATAATTTTAGAGCTAAAATATTGAAGGGAGCTAATGGGAGTTTGGATTTTCCACTCAACCATCAAGAAAAAACTCTAGTTCAAATTTCAAAGGAAATATCAAGAAATAGGTCAAATGGGTTGCCCTATTCCTAGGACCAGACTGAAAAAGTAGTCCTATTCCCCCCAAAAAATTAAAGATTATTTTACATAGGATCTCTTGATTAAAGAGAAGAAAAGGAATAATTGAGGTTGGAGTATCAAAAATCAATGTGAGAGCTCATACATGGTAAAATGGGTCCTAATCGACCATCTATCTATAGGTGCTTACAATTTAGGATGGTAAAAAAAAGCATCTCAAAGGATTCATAAATCAATAAATATCCACATGAAAGTGATGTTTAGTGGAATGAATCTTGCAACTATCTATTAAGAATTTGTACTCATTACCTTTGATTAATTTTCTCTTATAAATTAGGATCAATTCCATAATTCTCTGCGTAGTTATACCCTCAATATTTAATATAATGGGAGATGTTGTTTATTTTCTATTGATACTCGCAATGTCTTTAGTAGTCATGTTTCCACTTTCAAGATTTCAAATATCATTCTTCAAAAGTTTGAGCATTTTTACCAATTTAAGAAAGTATTTGATTGATATTAAAATTTAATTTACAATATATTGAGTGAGGTCTCTTTTATGTTTCACTAGAAGATGATCTAATTGTTTCTCTCTATTTAAATATGAGGTTATATTTTCATGAAGTTAGATTGGTTAATTGAAATCACATAGATAATTTGTTTTTTGTTACTCATGCAAATTTATGTATCAAACTAAATAGCCAAAATTATTAGACAAAAAAATCACTTCTTAGCGAGGATTGAATTCTAGGTCTGATTACATGATATATTTTGATACTTTTAGTCATCTCTACCTTTATATTTAATATTTCCTTATAATGAGTAAATTATTTATTTATGATGTTAATTTAGTTTATGGTTATTATTTTCCTAGGAAAAGGAAGACATCCTATTTCATATCAATCTAGATTGAGTTTCCATTTCATCTTTATAATTTTTTCTTATATTATTAGAAATTTTTAAAATAAAATGATATTTTTTTACAAATGTTGACTTGTGGGAGTATAAAGGACCACAATATACATGTAAATGACTATATATTTAACAAGTTTAAACATTATTTTTAACCTTTAGTATAGGTTATTGTGTTTCATAAAGAACATACTCTAGGTTTCATTGGGCTCTCATCTGTAGATGGAAATCTAATGAAACATTATACTAGGATCAATAGGAATCCTAATGTGATTAAGTGTGATACCAAGTTTTCTATATCACCCAACTAACATATTTATTCTCTTTACAGTATCATATTTTTTTTCGTGTTCACTTTATTGAGCATATAATGATGAAACATAACTAGATTAAACATCAATGTAATAATATATAATCATAGTATTAGACATTCAGACTAACTAAATTATGAATAAGTCTACAAAATAAATAAATAAAAATCTTCTAAAATTTAGTTTTAATGGAACTAAAAATTTAGTAGTAAGAATTATTTGAAGGAATTCAAAGTGTAATAATTATTTAGAAATAATGTACATACCTTAAACATATTACAAGTAGCACACTCACATCTATCACATATACTTGATAGAATCAAGTAATAACATAATCAAGGCTTAAAATAACTTCATATAATTATCTTTGTTATGCACAATCATTAAATAAATGAGTTGAATCACTTAGGGTATTGTGTGTTCTAATGAACAATATATACATTTACTTGTAAAAATTATATTGAATGAGATTCCTTGAAATATAACATATTATTGGAAGACTTTGATCAATGGAGGAAATGCCAACAACATAATAATCATACTAATAATTACAAAAGTTCTAGGGTTGAATATAACTAAATATTCCATGCTATATTGTATCTTTTACTTATATAATGGATATGCACTTATGGTTATAGAGTAGGATCATATTGTATTTTGCATTGGAGAATATGAATATAATGTATAGTACAACATAATGCATATGGATATACATAATATCTTATTTGGGAGGCCATTACAATATGATTAATATATAATTAGTGATGGGTGGAAGAATAAGTTAACTATTAGGAAGGCTGACAAGATGTTTTAAAGTACTTACAAAGAATCGAAAGAGTCATGATTGATGACTTATCTTAGTAGCATATGCATATCTTTGACTATAAAATTCCTAGACCAAAATTTAGACAATATGGCGAGCAATAGTTAGATATTTTAATTATGTCAAGTCTTCATAGATTGTAGATGAATTTAAATATAAGTAAATATGATGTAGGAGCATCTTCGGTTCTTGTATACTTGTATCTTGGAAGCTTGTTATTTGTGATCAGTAATTGCTTCAAAGTTATTGGTGGAGTGTTCTTGTTGTTCACCAATGAGCTCGGTTACCTACTTTCTTCTTGGTGTCTTTTATTGAGTGGCTCTGTTGTGTTCTTTCATCGAGTTAGTTCGGTGTGTCTCTGTTTCTAAGTGGCCTAGTTCACCAATGGGTTTATTTAGGATCTTTTATTGAGGCCAACACATGTATTTAATTTTGGTTATGATCTTAATGTTGGGATCATTCCTTGTGAAACAAGTAGACCTAAATCTCGATCAATTATTTCTCCAATATTGGATCTAAATGGTTCTTTGGGATGACCTGTTTGGTAGTTTCAAGTATAAATGCAATAGTCTATTTCAGATTTAAGGGATTTTTGGAGAAGGAAGATAGGAAGTTGGAGATTGTGGATCTTGAATGTATGAGACCTGTTATGTTTTTTAATTGATCCTTCTTTGTACTGGTTGTAACCAAGAAGTCCTCACAACCTAACATGTATGAAGTTTGAATGAATTAATGAATAAGATCTTCTTCCTTTCTCTTTGTTTCGATGTAATTGCTTCCATGTTGTGATTTTGCTAGGTGGTATGGTACTTGGGTGAGCCTTTTTCATCATTTCTTTTTACTCCCTTGCATTAGGTGGTATTAGAGTGAGGTTGGATCTTGATATAGGTTTGTGAATCTAGATATTTGGTCGAGGGTTACTTCTTGTAAACCTTAGATTATTATTTTGTTCTAGGGTAGAAGATTGTGACTTGACCTACAATTGCAGATAGTTTCAAGATGGTTCGAGGAGGAAAAAATAAATATCCTAGCTTAGATAATATGCTAAGGAAAATTTCATCTAGGTTAGAAGCTTTTGAGATAGCCCAATGTTGAGGAAGACATCTTGATGATGTTAGTGATGATGAAGCTGAAAACATGTAGGAGGTAGCCAAACTTGCACCTATAATGGATCAAATAGAGGAAATATTATTGAATTCATTAACAAGTTTGAAGGATACAACACACTTTAACCCTCTTTAGTATAGTGGAAAGATGGATTTGGATGAGTTTATGGACTGGATCACCAAGATGGAGAAATACTTTGAGTATGAGAACCTATGAGATGAGAAGAAGGTGAAAATTTCAAGCACAATTTTGAAAGGTCATGCATCCTTATGGTGGGAGCATCTACAATTGGACTAAAAGATGAAAGGTAAAACCAAAATCAAGGCATGGGAAAAGATGGTAAATAAGTTGAAGGGAAATTTTCTACCTTGTGATTATTAGATTAACCTAGTTAGGAGAATGCAAAGTTTGAGGCAGAGAGATAGCTTGGTAAATGATTACACTAAGGAATTTTACAGATTGGATATTAGATCGAGACATATATAAGATGAGTTGGAAATAATTTCAAGGTATCTAAATGGGTTAAGGACTTCTATTCAAGAAGAGATTAGTTTGGTAAAAATCAAGAGTATTGAAAGGGCTTATCAGTTTTCCCCTAAAAGATGAGGAGAAATTAAATAAAAGGCATAATAAAAGACAAAGAGGAAGAGGTGGTAGATTCCCTATAGGAAGAGGTAAATCCTATGGTGAAAATAGTAGATATGACAAGGACAAAAAAAACCATGACAAAGGAAAGGCCAAGTGGAAAGGTGAAAGAACATTCCAAGGAAGCGGTAACTACTCCCGAGAGTGCTATGGAAGATGAGGATTCTGAAGAACTTGTTACAATTTTGGTGAATAGGTACATAGATCATTTGAGTGTAAACATGAATGTAAGAAGGTTAGTAGCTATAGGAATTCTTTGGTGCAAGAAAAATCACTGAATGAACATGCGAAGGAAGGAAACTTGATGGTTAGAAGAGCATTGTGAAGTGAGAAGTCTAAGGAAGATCCATTAAGAAAGAGTTTTCTCAAGACTAGATGTAGAGTTGCAGACAAATTTTGGAAATTGATCATTACCAACGAAAGCTTAGAGAATCTGACATTAGAAGAAATGGTTACAAATTTGTAGTTAGAAAGATTGAATCACCTAAAGCACTATCAGATTTCATAGATCAAGGATGATAATACACTTATGGTAAGTGAACAATATTTTGTGAATTTGAAAATTAAAAAGTATTATGCTAAGGTGTGTGTGATATTATTGCTATGGGCTTTTGTCATATTTTACTGGGTAGACCTTGGCAATATGATAGACATGTTATTTATGATGTAAGATTGCATAAATATACTATTTGGGCTGACAGCAAGAGATAAATCTTGTTAACTTTGATTGAAGAATTTTTTGGTGAGATATGTACATCTATGAAAGTTTGCTTAATGGAAGGTATATAGATTGTTAAGGATTTGAAGAAAAATAATATTTTTTATGTTGTGATTGCTAACAAAAAAAGTGAGAAAATAGTAGGTAAAGCTCCTAAAGAGGTTGAGAAGTTGCTCATCGAGTACAATGAGATCATTTTAGATAATATACTTGATAGTTTTTGACCAATGATAAGTAAACATCATTGTATGGATATGATTCTTGGAGCTAGTTTTTAGAAGAAATCACCACACCAACTGACACCAACCGAGAATGAGAAACTCAATTAACAAGTTGAAGAGTTGTTGTAGAAAGGTTTGATTAGAGAAAGTTTCAGTCCATGCAAAGTACCCATTGTGTTGGCACCGAAGAAGGATGGAGAATGGTCGATGTGTACTGATTCTTGAGAAATAAACAAGACAATAGATAAGTATTGGTTTCCTATATTGATAATGGATGATATAATGGATTGTTTGAGTGGAGAAAAATATTTTAGCAAGATTGGGTTTGAAGAGTGGATATAATCATATTAAAATCAAAGACTAAATAAATTCTTGGGTAAATTTATGATTATGGACTTGGATGATGTTCAAATATTCAGTAACACTAGAGAAGATCATTTATTTCACATTAGACAAATATCACATAGATTGAATGAGGAAACGTTTCTAATTAATTTGAAAAAGTGCTCCTTCATGAAAAAGAAGATTGTGTATTTGGGATTTCTGATTTGAGTTGATGGTTTGAAGATGGACCCTGAGAAGGTTGAAGCTATTCTTGATTGGTCTACACCTACGAATGCTGGTGAGGTAAGATAATTCCATTGTTTAGAAAGTTTTTACCAAAAGTTCATTACAAATTTTAGTTTAATTTGCAATGCTATGACCGAGACAATGAGAGGGTCAGGTAAAAGAGAATTCAAGTGGACACATGGAGATGATAAGAGTTTTGAGACTTTAAAACATAAGGTATTCCAAGTTGAATGTGATGTACTACCCTATGACATTCTATTGAATAAGAGTGGACTTGATAGTCTTATGTACTACCCTATGACATTCTATTGAATGTAAAGTGTTATCTTATTGACCCCATAGTAAATGTTGGTCAAAAGTTAATAGTTAGTGATAAATCCTGTAACCAGGTCACACTTAACAGTGTCTATTGTAACCTTTAGTAGGGTTGGCTCTTCACCGAGCTTACTTTAGAAGAGTGAATTATTTTGGGTTACCGGTCCCAGGTGTTTTTTCCCTTAATAGGGTTTCCACATTAAATAATTGTGTTATGTGTTATGTGTTATTTGTTATGATTTTTTTTCTATCATACTAAATACATACTGCATAGTTTATTGAATTGGTAATCATAGTTGGATATTTACTTGTAATCGGTAAAGTGAACAGAACAAATTGAAATTATATGTTATCGAGCTACATAATTTGGTTGAATTATTTTGTGATGTACTTCTTTGTATTTGGCACTATAGGATAACTGATCTAACTAATTCACTCCCCCTCTCAATTATTCTAACAATTGGTATTAGAGCATATTGGTTTCTTGGAAGAAAGTTTTAAGGACTTGAGCAGAAAGATCACAATATGTATGAGAGGGAAGTGCCAAAGTTGAACAAAGACAAATTTACTACATGGAAAAGCCAGATGAGACTTCACCTATCTAGAATTGGAGAATCTGTATTACATTTACCAGACAATAGATACTTACAACCGATAGTTGGTGTACACACTAGATATTGCACTTCTCTAAGCCTTTGCTTCCAAGGAAATCTATGAATGGGAATCCTTGAAAATCGACCTAGAGCTCCCTAGGCATGGAGTGCAAGGGTTTTAAGGATGCTCTCAGCTAGAGCTATTAAGCCTATGACCTTGCTAGTAAACCATGCAATGGGAGATTCAATGGAGACAAGGGAAAGAATGCCAATATCCTCAAGAATCAAATGAAAATGCAATGCAACTAAGCTAGGAATGAGAATGCAAACTAAGCTATGAAAGAGAGATGCAAGTGTTACAATCCAAGCTAATTAATCTATGTGAGCTAATCTAGATCATAGAAATGAAACTAATCTAAAAAAGCATAAATATGACACTATGATGCAAGAATATCTTCAAAAAGCTCCAAAGTCTCCAAGCAATCCTGCAACATAAGGTTAGTATTCAAAAGATGGATCCTAAAATGAGAAGAGAGCTCTCCTTTATAAGAAATGAGAAAGAATGGACCACAGAGATTAAGAGGCAAAAGATTTAATCAACGGTGGAGCTTGAAAGAGAAGAAATCCATGTGCACAAGTATCCTCCAATGAGAAAATAAGAGTTGACTTTTGTGTCCATATGAGACAAAAAGTGCTTTTGCCCTTTTTATAAAATAGGAATAATGCTTTATTTGTAAAACTTAGAATAACAGATAAGTGGGGGATTTTTATTTAATAAAAGGAGAGGGAATTCCTTTTAATTAAATAAAGACTTAGGATAAAATAGTTAGCCCAAGGAAAATAATTGAGTAAATGATAAAACCAGAATTTTATCAAGAATAAGCAATTGATGATTTTAGCAAATAATGCTAGCAAGGGGCTAATAGTCTGAGTGACCATGTTTAGGTGATTACATTTTCCCCTCTTTGACTAATGTGTGATCGATCTGGGAACCCATTACGTCAAAGAATAGATCATCCAAGAAGGTGAGAGATAGAGATCTGACTCCAAAGAATGAAGTGCAGAGAGATAGAAAATCTTGCATGGTCAGTCTAGTAGCAACAGTACTGAACACTTAGGAAAGAGATGGATAGTATCAGGACTCAAGATGAGAACTAACATGTCAAGCACATAGATAGATCAATCAGAGAAAATGGAATGGTCAAGCATATGCTCTAGAGAATAGCGGATAGGATATGATGTGTCTGCCCCCTTGAGATCAAAATTGAAATTGAAATTAGGTAGAGGGAAGGAAGAAGCAAGAGCAACATGATCAAATCACTAGAAATCATAATTGAAGAGATAAAGCATGATAGGATAATCATAAAGTAATGAAGAAATGCCCCAATCAAGACCTCAGAGAGAGATGAATAAAATGAAAATGAATGAAAGACTAGAAGTTTAAAAGAGATGGGGG
The DNA here is from genome assembly GCA_027943335.1 of Chamaecyparis obtusa. Lineage (NCBI taxonomy): Eukaryota > Viridiplantae > Streptophyta > Pinopsida > Cupressales > Cupressaceae > Chamaecyparis > Chamaecyparis obtusa. The sequence continues at coordinate 55,919 of BSBK01012481.1, read as the reverse complement.
TGAAGAAATGAAGATGCCCCAGTGAATATTGAAGGATTAGGCCTTGATTGGTCAGTCAACTGTGCAAAAATTTTGAAATGTGATTTTGACTATCAAGATGAACTCAGATTTTGATTTTGATCCTGAAATGAATAGAAAATGATGTGATATGAAAGATAAGAAGCGAAAGACATGATTGGGAAGAACAGAAAGGTGTGTGTAGTTTGTCGAACAAGTCCATGAAAGATGAAAGGAGAGCTCTCTCCATATGCAAGATGAAAAATTAACTAATGTGAACCTCAAAATGCAAGCTATTATGAAAAGTGGTTTACTTGCAAGGTCACAAAGCTATTAGACTCTAATATTCATCATCGAGTGTTATTGGTAGCATCACAAGATCATACAATACACACTAGTATAACTATGTGGATCTGAATATGATCTATATCAGATAGGAATGTGGAAATCCCACCTAGGCACCAAAGACATATAAGTCAAGATGACTAGTGCAGTGAGATTCCCTAAGTTTGATATAGAATGATTATGCTCACATCGAGACACAAGAAAGTCAAGATGACTATAAGCATGCACGTGTGGAAAAAATAGTCAAGGATAATACCTTGTAGATCCTAGAGTCAAGTGGACCAAGCATAAATGCTCATAAAAACCAAGATCAACAAAATATACCCATAGGAAGAAAGCAAATAAAACATGTCCTCATGCCCTAGTCTTCTAGCTCAGTATCATCAAAAACTATTAGGGACAGAACACTCATCAAAGAAATCATCAAAGATAGCACACAAAGAAATAAAGAAAATTTCAGCAAGTCAAGTGTTTAAGTGCATGTGTGTAGGTCATAGAGTCAATCTTTGAGTATTACCTCTGTCGGTGGAAATATCACATCATTCAAGACTATAGGTAAGATATTTGATAAGTGTTGAGAAACACTTGACACTAGGGTAGTGTTGAAAAACACAATTGGGGTGGTGTTGAAAAACACCATTGGAACCAAGTGGCCCAAGAAACCCAAACACACAAAGAGACCCAAGATAAGCTAGAAAAACGTATGCCCCCTAGACTAAGACAAGAGTCAATTCCAGGCTAGGAGAGGCAAAGCAAAAAGTGGAGCGAAGGAGTGCCATGCAAGACTGATAGACATAGGTGCAAGGGTCTCAAGCAGTTCTTGTTTCCAGGTTTTCACCACTTGATAGATTTTTTCAGGACTTTTTTTCAATTTTTTTGTATTTTTGCTACCAAGGCACCTATTTCCAGGTTTTCACCAAGGCACTTTTCTATATTTTTTTGAATTTTTTGAATTTTTTTGGTGAGACATCAAAGTGCTTATTGCTAGGTTTTCACTAGGATGCTCATTTTTTTAGTACTTTTTATGTTTTTTTAGGATTTTTTCAGCATCATATATGAATTTTTTGAGATTTTTTTAGGATCAATAAAGAATATGTACAAAGAGCTCAAGAACCTTAGGCATAGAACTTTTTCAGATGCAGAACATTAATAGGCCCAGTAAGCTCTTCTCCCTTAGGTGTAGATAACTGATAGGCTTCGGACCCAAATGTTGCTATGATAATATAAGGCCCTAACCAATTTGGCTCAAACTTTCCTTTCTACTCCCTATTCTGCTGATTTTTGGGATTTTCTCTGAGAACTAGTTCACCCACTTCAAACTTTCTAGGATGAACTTTCTTATTGTAGCACTAGACATTCTCTTCTGATAAGTGCACTCTCCTAGACCTTTGGTCTTCATCGGTAATCAAACCATGGATAGAGACTCTTAGTGAAGGTATTTCAACCTCTAATGGTAAGACAACCTTAGAACCGTAGACCAAGGAAAAAGGTGTTGCACATGTAGGAGTGCAGATAGAAGTTCTGTAAGCGCATAGCATAGGATTGATCTGTAGATGCCAATCCTTGCTTGATTTGTGCACTATTCTATGGAGAATTTTTAGCAATGTCTTATTTGAGGCCTTAGCTTGGCCATTCCCTTGAGTGTAGTAAATAGAAGACCAATGTTGTTTGATTTTGAACTTTTTACACAAGTGCTTTAGGTCTTTCTTCTTAAATTGGCCACCATTATCTGTGACTATGAAGGAAGGAATACCATAGCGAAAATTAATGTGATTCAAAATAAACAGGGCACCATGTTGGCCAGTAGCTACAGATAGTGGGATAGCTTCGACCAATTTGGTGAAATATTCAGTAGTTGTAATGATGAACTTATGCCCACTCGAAGAACTAGGATAAATTTTGCCTACCAAGTCAAAGGCCCATTGCTGAAATGGCCAGTATGTAATAGAGGGAATGAGCTCGCATCCTAGAGCATGAATGAGATTCCTATGCAATTGACATTTCTTGCACAACTTGGCATATTGAATAGCATCAGCTTGCATAGTAGGCCAGTAGTAGCCAGCCCTAAGCAATTTTTGAGCTAGCGCAAGACCATTAGAGTGTGACCCACATATGCTATCATGAACTTCGGCTAGTGTCTTTTCTAATTCCTCTATTTCTAGACACCTAAGGAGAGTTTCATCTAGACCCTTCCTATACAAGTCACCAGAGATGAGGGTAAAATGTGAGGCATTATAGATGAGTTGGTTCTTCTCATTGAGCATTAGATTTTCATGGATAACTTGATCTTGGAGATAGGAAAAGATGGTGGCATAGCGAGAGGAGTCATGATTGACCATAGTGTAAATTACATGGTCATTAGTGGAATTGTAGGCAGGGTAGTGCAATTCTTCCACCAGGAACTCAAAGCGTGGTTCGTGCTCTTCTAGTTGTAGAATGGATGCTAAAGTAGCCATGGCATCAGTAGCCTTGTTCTCAGCTCTAAGAATTTGTTGGAATGTGACAGATGTAAAATAAATCCTAAGTGAAGCTATCATCCTCTTGTAGGGAATCAAATTTTCATCTTTGGTTTGGTAATCATCATTTACTTGGTTTATGACAAGTTGAGAATCTCCCAAAATATGCAACTTAGAAATCCTCCATTCAAGGGAAAGCTTAACACCATTCAACAGGGCTTCATATTCAGCTATATTATTGGTGCATGGAAAGAGAAGCTTTTATGATTTAGGAATGGTGTATCCATGAGGGGTAATAAATAGGATTCCAGCACCAGCACCATTCTATGTATGAGAACCATCAAAAAACATTTTCCATGTATGCCCTGTGATATTCATGATTGAGGCATCTGGGAAATCTATCTAAAGAGGAGCATTATCAATCATGAGAAACTCAGCCAATTGATCCACAATTTCTTTCTCTTTAATAGCTTTTCTCTCAATATACTAAATGTCAAATTCTGAAGGAATCAGCATCCACTTAGCAAGGCATCTAGTAAGCGTAGCTTTATTGAGGAGATATTTTAAAGGATCAATTTTACCAACCAGATGTGTAGTATGTGCTAGCATGTAATGTCTGAGTTTTTGAGATGCAAACAGTACAGCTAAAAAATCCTTTTCAATACTGGTGTAATTGAGCTCATAGGCAACCAAAGTGTGACTGATATAATAGATAGCTCATTCTTTTCCCTTATCATCATGTTGTGCAAGGAGAGCCCCTAAGGAATTTGTTGTGGTAGAAATGTATAATATCAAGGGTTTCCCATGGATAGGTGGCATAAGAATAGGAGGTCATGCTAGGTAATCCTTGCATTGGTCCAGGTTCATTTGACACTCCTCATTCCATATACAAGTAGCTCCTTTATGCAAATTTTGATTGAATGGTTGAACTATGTTAGCTAGCTAAGAAATGAGCCACTTGATAGATTGGAGATAGCCCTGGAGACCCCTTAATTATTTGATGTTGTGAGGAGGTGGCATCTCCATAATAGCTTGCACCATTTTTGGATCTACTTCTATTCATTTGGCTGATATTATGTATCCTAGTAGTTTCCCAGAAGTGACACCAAAAGAACATTTCTTAGGATTTAATCTAAATTGAAATCGTTCCAAGCGGTCTAATATCAAACTCAAATTAGACAAATGAGTACTTCGTTGTTGTGATTTGGCAAGCATGTCATCAACATAGTCTTCCATGTTTTTGTGCATCATATCATGGAAGATGGTAGTCATGGCTCTTTGATAAGTTGCACCAGCATTTTTATGCCCAAATGACATGACATTCTAGCAAAAGGTACCCCATGCACATGTGAAGGTTGTCTTCTCTTGGTCCTCAAGGGAAATCTTAATCTAGTTATATCCAGAGAAACCATCCATAAGGGAGTACATTTCATAGCCCGTCGTCATGTCCACTATCATGTCAATGTTTGCAAGTGGAAAATCATCCTTAGGGCATGCTTTATTTAGATCTCATAAATCAATGCTTACACTAATGGATTTGTCATGTTTGGAAATAGGGACAATATTAGAGATCCACTCAGCATAGTCAATCACTCTGATGAAATTGGCTTTTAGGAGCTTCTCAAGTTCAGCCTTAACAAGTAATGCCACATGAGGATGCATATTTCTCAGTTTTTGTTTGACAGGTTTTACCTCTGGAGAAATAGAGAGATGATGCATAATAAGCTCAATATCTAATCCTGGCATGTCTAAGTACGTCCAAGAAAAAATGATCTTTTTCTCTTGAAAGAAGGTAGAAAATTGTTCTTTTTCTTCTGCTGAGAAAGACTAAGCCACATGTATAATTTTAGGAGATTCCTCCATCCCCAAGTTGATGGGCTGTGTAGGTTCTATTAAAATTGAAGACCTTTCTTAAAAATAGCTTGGCAGACTACCAAGTACCTCATCCTTAGGCACCTCAGTGAGGTTTTCATCCTTAGATACATCTTTATTTTTACTATTTTGAGGTTCGGATACCGCCACAATGTGGTTTTCACCATCTGACCATTGCTTTTTTCTTTTAATTTTATGACTAAGGTATTTGATATCTGATTCAGTCATGTTTGTTGATGGTTTGTTGGTGGAAGAAGTAACAGGTTCAATGGCATTGAGGTAGCAGGTGATCTCATAGTCATTTTGAAAGGAAGGCAATATAGGTCTTTGATCTTGGACAAACCAATCTATGAGATTTGAGTGTATGAGGGAAAGTGAAATGACTGGTTCAAGGGTATTGATGTGAGGGATATCATCTCTGGTGACAAGAGAAGTTGAGCCTATAAGGTAGGCTCCAAAAGTGTTAAGATCTAGATTTGTCATGGAAGGACCAGTGTGGTTCACTAAAGCAATACATGGATGGAACTCATTAGACCCTACGCGAGACTCATCAACTATGTCAAGTTGGTCACTATAGGTATGAATCACATCAACATCCATATCTATTGTAGAAGACCCATCTGAGATAGTGTCCCATTCGTACTCATTTGAATCAGTTGTGGAACTTCTATTGGGATGTTTGCACCAAGAATGCCTAGGACACCTAGAAGTAGAGGTATGCATATTATTGCGTGTGAGATCTCCTCTTTCTATCAATTGTGCAATATTTCTATGCTGTCTATCAAAGCTCAATGATTCATTAGGCACAAAATTTCTAGATGTGGAAGCTTTAGCTGTATCATCAGTAGGCATGCATTCTCCTCCCCAAACAAGTGAAGCAGAAGGAAGATAGTCTTCCATTTGGGCCATAGTGCATAGTGGTGATTCCTCAATGTCTATATCTGAGTCACTAAGCATGAGAGTATTTCTAGAATATTTAGGGATGTCATTGTCAACACTGTATCCCAAACCTGTGGTGTCTTTAGAAGGCTAACCATCAATATGACTCAAAGGTTCAATTAGAGCATGCCCGTTGTTATTTAAAGGTCTGTGACCTTGATAGCCCATTTGCTACAAAAATTTATAACCTTTACCATAACATTTAGGAGAGATGGGAGTAGTAACTATCATACTATTTTCTTCTTCTCTATAAATCCACTCCCTAACAACTTGTTCTTCTTTTTTGGCCTTTAAGGGGACAGATGATTGAACAAATGTACCAAAAACTATCATGGTAGAAGAAGAAGGCTTTTCCTTATCTGAAGGTCTACCATAGGACCTAGGAGAAGTAGGCATAGCAGTAATAGATTCCAATGTATATTCCCCCATACCAATACTCACCATCTTTAGTTTTTTCTCAGTAGCAATGAGGGATGCATTATGATTAGGAGAAGGTTTTTTGTGAGGAACAAGCATCTCAGTTGCAGTAAGAGTGTTGATAGCGATAGCATTGTCCCCAGGAATCACAATCTCTACCCCATTGTGTGGAAACATGACACACTGATGATAAGTGGAAGGGATAGCTTGCATTTCATGGATCCAATGTTGACCTAGAAGAATGTTATATGCAAGTGGGATGTCCAACACTTGGAAAACAATATCTTTCATGATAGGCCCCACTCAGATAGGTAGCACAACAAGACCTTTGGAAGATCTTTCGACTTCATCGTATGCTTTTATGGTAATCTTTCACCTAGGATCTATGGCTAATTCAGACAATCCCAACTATTGCACCACATGGAAAGAAACAATATTTAACCCAGCACCATTTTCTATTAGGACTCAGCGGACTTGGGTATGGTAGATTAGAACTTCAATGTGTAAAGCAAGATTATGGGGGTGGCTAAGAGATGTGTCATCTTCTGCAGAAAAGGATAGGTAGTGGGGAGACGCGATGTGGTTGACCATAGCCTGGAATCAATCTGGATCAATATTAGTGGGAACATTTTCTATACGAAGAGCTTTCTCAAGGATCTCTTTGTGCAAAGGGGATAGCTCAAGCAACTCAAAAATGGATACCTGAGTAGGTGTCCATTGTAATTGGTGCACAAGGTCATAGCTAGACAAAACTAAAGGAATTGCTTGTTTGGAAGAAGAAGTTTTCTTGGGATCGTGTGTGGTTTTAAGGACAATTTTAGCTTGCTCGCTAGTAACAGCATTTAGTTTCTCATTTCAGGAAGATGAACCATTTAGTGTTTGCAAGACCAACTTTGGCATACCATGATTCATGTTATTATCATCTTGAGATCTCAGCATAAGAAAATTCTCAACCGGCTCCACCATGTTGATCACAAGCGAATCAGGAGTATATGTATAGTTGATCTTTGCATCATGATTCTTCTTATTTGTGTGAGAGGATTCTACTTTCTCATATTTAGGTAGAGGAGTCTTGAAAGCTTTGTGATCATAATTTTTAGCTAAGCCATCTATGAGCACCGCGCCTCCATTAATAAGATCTTGAATGGCATCTTTAAGCTTAAAACAATTATCAGTCTTATGTCCCTTATTCCTATGATAATAGTAGAAATGATCTTCTCTCCACCAATCAGACTTAACTGGTGGATCATAGGGATGATAATTGTTAGGAAGCGTAAGATACTTGTTGGCAACTAGAGTCTTAAGTATCACATCGTATGGTTCAACCAACTTAGTGTAGACTCATCATTGAAATGTCTTTTTTGGCTTGTCTGCATGTTGAGCCTTAGGGGTACTATGAGCATTGGAAGCCTCTTGTTTTGTTGCTACATATATAGCATTAGAGAGGTTGAAAGTAGGTTCTTTTGCCTTTGGGATATCTACAAACATCATTAACAACATACTTGTTTTTATTCCAAGGTTTGCCTTTATCCCTACCATTGCCACTAGTATCTTTATTAATAACAATATCCCCCTTTCTTATAGCCACATCTTCAATCTGATATGCACTTTCAACCATGTCATTGAAAGAGGAGAACAATTGTTTCCTTAGATCATAATATAGTTCTAGCACAAGAGTGTTGATAAAAATGTCAATCTTTTCTCTTTCATCTAGCTATCGAGGATATCGAGAATACAATGACCTCCAACGTTGTAAGTAAGTGGAAAATGGCTCACCTTGATTTTTCTTTAGAGCACTGAGATCTATCATAGTGATAGGCTAGTGGATGTTATATGAATAATGTTGGATGAAGCACTTAACCAACTCATCAAAGGTTTTAAGAGGTGGTGTCAACTTTACAAACCATTCTAGAGCTTGTCCTCTTAAACTTCTAGGGAACAATCATAGAAGAAATGTGTCTTCATGAAGGAAGTCCATGCTAAGAGCGTAAAATTGATGCACATGGTCATGGGGGTCACCATTTCCATCATACTTGTCACATTTGGGAACCTCAATATCCCTAAGAAATGGGACCATGTATAGACTGCTATCAAAAGGAAGAGCACAAATAGATTCTATGAAAGAAACCTTTGGAGGTTGCTTTTCTATTGCAAGTTGGGCAAGATGTTGATTTGTTCATTGCAACTCATCTCTAAGGATTTCCAATTTAGTTGGTACTCTTTCTTGAACAATCTGGCGTACATCATAGCCAGGAGGGAGCTTGTATCCCCTAGAAGTCATATATTGAAAGTATTGTTCTCCATGTCACTCTAAAAGTTTAAGCATTATACGTTGGGAGGCTTCATCTTTTTCAAATCTCATAAGTTCTTCACTAGAGATCTCATCGTTGGCTTCTTCCTCATGCTAAGAGGGAGGAGGTCTAGGAGGTGAAGAGGGAGCAGCAAAAGTTCATCTTGGAGGAGATCTTAGTGGCATGTTGTTGCCATAGTTGCCAATAGTACTAAAAGGAGGTGGTCTATATTCGTAGTCACTAATCTTAGGTTGTTCTTGAGACATCCACTTCATATCCATGCGCCTAGTAGCATCCATTTTGTCTAAACACGCTTGGTTGTCTTTATGCTCAAAATGTTCTTGCAAATGGTGGAACTTTTCTTGTTCAGTTAGAGTGAGTGAGACACTATCTGTGCTTTTGGAGGTCTTAAATGTGGAAAAGAGGAAGCCCCCTTTGTACCACGAGGTGGCTTTAGAATCCTCATATTGGTTGGGACTGGAACTATCATTGCTAACTGGCACTCATGAGCATCTTGTGGGTGAGGGTAACTGCATATAGTTGAATGGAGGGTGACTCCCTTGCTCGAATTGAGACAGAGTTGAAACCGGCATGAAAAAGGAATGTTGGTTGACTAATGAAATGAGACAAAGTTTTTCAGATATTGAGATAAGCAAAGCCAAAGAAGATCACTTGTCAAGATAGAACAATAAAGATGGCTGGTCAAAAGTGCTCAAGAAATTACAACAATCAATTTACTAAAGCCAAGATATGAGCAAGAAGCTCAATTAGCAAGTAGCTAGAGAGGTAACCGTAATGTGACAAGTGATCAAAAGTAGCATTTGGGAAACTCAAATCCAATAGTTTTAACTCATTTTCTTAGTCTAGAACAGACTTAAACATGTAGATAATAGACCAAGGTTGAGTAAGAATAGGAAAAGACACTCAACAAACTAAATTTCAAATTTGGTAACAATGAGACAACAAAAGGATTCTGGGTGATAGGTTCCAGGCAAACTGGATGATAAAAGTTGACCAGGTGATACTTCTAATAGAGACCAAGCGATACTTTCCATGCAGCCTGTGTGATAGAATCTAGGCAAGTAGGGTGATAAAAAACTAGGGGCGAAGTATCATATGATATATTTTTAAATAGTGTGCGATGGGTTTTCAGTGTCGTATGACTCTTGACCAGTGAGCATAAAAAGTCTCAATTTTTTAAGGTAATTTTGTCAATTTTGCAATATGATGGGTAATTTGTTGATTTTAAACATAGTAACAATAATATTCAAGTAGGTTTGCAAACAGTAGGTGATTGAACATGTCATCAAACACTTTTGCAAGAGCAAAAGCAACCTTGCCAAGACAACCAATTGGGATATCAAAATGAAAAATTCTATGAGCACTACCGTGATGTTTGTATGTTCAAGAACGTTTGCATGGGTATATAACAGTGAGAACACTTTAGGAACTTGCTAGCCTAGAAGGAAAAAGGCTCAATACTTAGCAACTTGGCCCACACTTGATGTTCCATTGCCTTACACAAAGTGGTTGCCCACAATAGATGTTGGCTTTATCGTGGAGGTGTCAATGACACAACCAAAGGAACACAGATGGTGAGTAGTTTTGGGGTGATCCAGGTTATTCCACTTGGATCAATCATTGCACCAAGAAACTAAGCAGAAAAATAGGGTGGCCCCTACCTATGGTTCTTAGTAAGGGCTTCCATTCATAATACTCCCCTTGCTCCCCGAAGGGACTCCTTACCTTGTGGCAAGTAATGGACCTCGCGGCCACAAGAGTACCTTAAGCATTCTTGCTCAACATTTTCCTCATGGTCACAATTCCACAAGTACTCACATCGAGTGAAGAAAAGTACTACATCTACCAAGGTTTTGTGTACTTGATAGCCTTGAGTTTATAGTGGGTCGGAATAGCTGGCAAAAGGCTTGTCCCCACTTGGGTCGTTCCTCTTGATTTCTCAAGAGTAGGCCCACTAAAGGATCCTAATGCTAAACAAAGAGTGGATTAACTCTTGATTTTCAAGATTTTTGGTTCACCTCAAGGGTGAAGAGCATAATCTCCTAGCTCAAGAATCTCTCCCAAACACACCAAATAAAAAAGTTCAATTACCTTCTTGTTTTCAAAATCTAAAAGTGGGTCAGGATTTCTGGTTCACCACAAGGGTGAAGAGCATAATTTCCTACCACCAAAAGAATCCTACAACAAGACCTTAAGTGCCTAAGAAATGAAGCAACTAGTATGATTCACACTTAAAACAAAGTAATAAACAAGCAATTGTTGGTTTTTAGGCATTGGGCATCCCTGCAAAACATAATTAGTAGCCCTTTTGCCTTTGAAGCTTTGACATGTGATCTTTTTTAGCAAATTTCTCAAATAATGAAGGTTCCTACAAGCACAACTTGTTAGCCCCACAAAGAGTTAGCACAATAAAAGAAAGTAAAATCTACAAATAAACCACTGTCTAACTACAGCAAGTCAGAAAACTGAAACAATCAGGTCAACTTTGCAAAGAAATGATCAAAACTAGTCACTACCAGCCTTGTGTGACAGTACAGTCACCAGGAGAATCATACGATATTTTCCAGTCTACTGGTGCGATATTTCTCTTCTAGGTGACACTTCTCACTATGCTCAGGTGATAGAAGATTGTATGGCTAGGCAACAGAACCTACAAACCCGAGCGATATTTTTACTAGAAAAATATCACACTGCTATAGAATAAAGTATCCTGTGATACTGATAGACTGTCGTACAATAATCTGTGAAAAAATAGAGAGCCAAAAATAGAAAGCTAAAAATGACAAAAATAAAGTGCGGAAATGCATAAAAAGGACAAAATGAAGTTGTTCTTCCCCATGGTGGGCACCAAAAATGTACACACTAGATAGTGCAGTTCTCTAAGCCTTTACTTCCAAGGGAGTCCATGAATGGGAATCCATGAAAATTGACCTAGAGCTCCCTAGGGATGGAGTGCAAGGGTTTTAAGAATGCTCTCAGCTAGAGCTATTAAGCCTATGACCTTGCTAGTAAACCATGCAATGGGAGATTCAATGGAGACAAGGGAAAGAATGCCAATATTCTCAAAAATCAAATGAGAATGTAATGCAACTAAGCTAGGAATGAGAATGCAAACTAAGCTATGAAAGAAAGATGCAAGTGTTAAAATCCAAGATAATTAATCTATGTGAGCTAATCTAGAGCATAGAAATGAAACTAATCTAAGAAAGCATAAATATGACACTATGATGCAAGAAATGAAAGGTGGATGCAAAAATATCTTCAAAAAGCTCTAAAGTCTCCAAGAAATCCTGCAGCATAAGGTTAGTATTCAAAAGATGGATCTTAAAATGAGAAGAGAGCTCTCCTTTTATAAGAAATGAGAAATAATGAACCATAGAGATTAAGAGGAAAAATATTTAATCAACGGTGGAACTTGAAAGAGAAGCAATCCATGTGCACAAGTATCCTCCAATGAGAAAATAAGAGTTGACTTTTGTGTCCATATGAGACAAAAAGTGTTTTTTCCCTTTTTGTATAATAGGAATAATCTTTTATTTGTGCAACTTAGGATAAGAGATAAGTGGGGCCTTTTTATTTAATAAAAGGAGAGGGAATTCCTTTTAATTAAATAAAGACTTAGGATAAAATAGTTATCCCAAGGCAAATAATCGAATAAATGATAAAACCAGGATTTGATCAAGAATAAGCAATTGATGATTTTAGCAAATAATGCTACAAGGGGCTAATAGTCTGAGTGACCATTTTTAGGTGATTACAGTTGGACCTTTAACTCTTGATAAATTGAAAGACCGACATGAACACAACATTACTATGATAGAGATTGTTGCTACTCTATATGATGCTGAATTTGAGGATGCAAAGGTTGCACTACAACAAAGAAGATGTGGGATAAAATTTCTCTAGTTCATGGTGGTGATGTGAATGTGATGAGAGCCAAAGCTGAAAGCTTGAGAGGCCGATTTGATGACACGAAGATGAAGCAAGGAGATAACATCACACAATATTGAAACTAAATCAAAGAGGTAGTTAGTGCTATCTAAGGAGCTAGAGGAATTATTGATGAAGATACTGTGATAAGTAAGATACCAAGAACCCTATTTCCTATCTATGCAATCAAAATATCTACTATTCATGAAATGAGGTCTACACCTAATAACACTCTTACTCTTGATAGTCTGATTGGAAAGTTAACAACTTTTGAGATGAATAATTTTGACAATAGTATTGTACCGAGTGTTTAATCTTCTTTTATATCATCTCTTAAGATTGGTAAGTCTAGTAGTAATCATAATATAAGGAATGAAAGTGACAGTAAAATTGATGATGAGCTTGATAAACTTAAAGCAATAATGGCCCGGAGACTGTAGAAAGCTAAAGGAAGATATAAGGGAAAGTTACCTCTAGCTTGTCTTAATTATAAAGAAGTTATCCATATTGTTGTTGGATCTCCTAATAGTCCAAAGAAGAAGATAAAGACCGAGCTGGTGATGGAAAATTTGGCAGAAGGAATAACAATTGGAATAATAGTAGAAACTGAAAGTATAATAGAGACAACCGAGATTATAGAGAGAAAGGTAAGAAGGCTTTTTACCTTGTTGTTGATGATGATGACACTGACATAGACACAAATGTTGATGTTGAAGTAGTATTTGTTACAATGAAAGATTATTCAAATGAAGAGGAAAGGTATGTAGAAACAACACTTATTTCTAAAGTTAGTAAGAATGATACTTGGATCATTGATAGTGACTATACACATCACATGACTGGTGATGAAGATAAGTCTAAACATCTTGAGAATTATAATGGAGGATCAGTAAAAATGGGAAATGATACAACATGTATGGTAAAAGAAAAATGATCAATCTTGTTGAATGATAAGATTAGATATGATAATGCATACTGGGTAAAAGGACTTAACTACACTTTGTTGAGTGTAGCATAGTTGAATAACTTAGGTCACCAAATAGCATTTGAGAGAAAGAAGGTAAAAATCTACGATGAAAATGGAACACTTGTTGGCACTGGAGGATAATCAAAAGGTAATTTATTTTATCTTGACAATGTTGAGACTTCTTGTTTGCTGGTGAAAAATGAAGATGCATGGTTATAGCATAAGAGATTATGTCATGTAAATTTTGATAACATGATTAAAATCAGTAGAAAGGGAAAAGTTAGGGGATTTCCTAAATTTGCAAAACCCAATCATGTTATGTGCCATCAATGTCAGAAAGGAAAGATGACCAAATCTAGTTTTAAAAGTAAGGACTATTCATCTAAAGGAATTTTGGAGTTGTTTCACACCAACTTATGTGGTCCTATGAGAACTCAAAGCTACTATGGCGATAGATACTTTATTTTATTTGTTGATGACTATACTAGATTGATGACTGTTATTTTCTTGAAAGAAAAATCTAAGGCATTCAAATTGTTCAAATGGTATAAGGCTAAAGTTGAAAAAAAAATTGGGAAAGTATTGAAATTCTTAAGGTCTGATAGATGAGGTGAGTTTGTTCCTGATGAATTCACTAACTTCTGTAATGATCATGGAATAAAATGGTAGATTTCTACACTAACAACACGACAAGATAATGGAATTGCTGAAAGAAGGAACCGATGAATTGTTGATTGTGCTAGAACGTTGATGATTGACAAAAATGTTGCACAAATATACTGGATAGAGGTAGTTAGAACTGCAGTATATGTCTTGAACTGAGTTGAACTAAAGAAAGAAAAAAATAAGATACCTTACGATTTATGGTTTGGATACACACTGAGTCTAAGTTATTTTAGAATCTTTAGTAGTAAGTGTTATATTTTGAAAGATGATAGGAATGGTAAATTTAATTCCAAAGGTGATGAAGGTTTATTCTTAGGTTATTCTACTAAGAGTAAATCTTATAAATGTTTGAATAAGGTTACTAATAAGATGATTGAAAGTGCTAATGTAAGAGTTAATGAGGTTTTTGAAAATAATGATGAAGAAAGTAGGAAGGAATCAAAAGACTATGGTAGGTTTACTTATGTTGAAGATCTAGAATATCTACCAAAGCTACAAGCTGACCAAGCATCAGGAAAATGCTACCGATGGTTAGCAAAAATAAACTGAGAATCAGGAAGAAGCTATAGAGAAGGGAAATGAACTTGAATTGAATGATGAACAAAGGAGAGAACAAGTGCTAAAAATATTTGTTAGAAGACACCATCCAGAGAATAATATCATTGGAGATAAGGAAGATGCATGATGACCCAAAGTAAGTTAAGACAAAACACATGTTTTGTTTGTGAGTTTGAACCAAAGAATGTTAGGGATGCACTTGAAAATAAGGAATGGATCAATGCTATGAATGAGGAAATTGAAAAATTTGAAAAGAATAAGACATGGATATTGGTACCTAGACTGAAAGATAAAAATGTTATTGGTACTAAGTAGATTTTCATGAATAAGTTGAATGAGAATGGATAGGTTACAAGGAATAAGGCAAGACTTGTTTGTAAAGGATATGCACTAGAAGAAGGTATTGATTATGGTGAAACCTTTGCACCTATTGCAAGACTTGAAGGAGTTTAGATACTACTAGCATATGCTGGAATAAGGGATTCAAGTTATATCAAATGGATGTGAAATCAGCTTTTCTGAATGGAATTCTCAAATAGGAGGTCTACATAGAAAAACTGAAAGGATTTGTTAATCAAAATCAGAAAGACATGGTATGTAGATTGCATAAAGCTTTATATGGACTAAAGAAAGCACGGAGGGCATGGTATGAAAGACTACATGCTTATCTTATTAGTATTGTCTTTGTAAGAACTAGTGAAAACAATAATCTGTATATGAAAGGAGATTCTGATGATAACATTTTGATTGCTGAAATATTTTTTGATGATATAATCTTTTTTGGACAAGATCAGATTTGCAAATATTTTGTTGATTAAATAACAAAGGAATTAGAGATGTCCAAATTTGGAGAGATTAAATTCTTTCTAGGTTTGTAATTATACAACAGAATGATGGGATTTCCATCACACAATCAAAATACATTAAAGAAGTATTGAAAATTTTTGGCATGGAAGATGCAAGACCAGTAGGAACATCGATGGTCACTAGATATACCTTGACAAAGGATGATGAATCTATAGAGGTAAATCAAACTCTGTACCAATCTATGATTGGGCAACTGATGTATGTTGTACATAGTAGGCATGATATTGCATAAGCAGGTGGGATTCTGGCAAGATTTTCTACCAATCCTAAAGAGTCACATATGGTTGTATTTAAAAGAATTCTGAGGTACTTGAAGAAGACTAAAGAATATGGTTTATTGTATTATAAGGAAGGAAATTTTGAACTAATAGTTTACACCGATGCAGATTGGGCTGGAAACATAGATGACCATAAGAGCACAACCAATGGACCATTCTTTTTAGGAGATAGGATTGTGACTTGGATAAGAAAGAAACAAGCATGTATCTCTTAGTCTACTATTGAAAAAGAGTATGTTGATGTTGGTGCATATTTTTCTAATATTTCTTGGATCAAACAAGTGTTGGAAGGAATGAATGAGGTAATCACTAAGCTGGTGATTATATATTGTGATAACACTAGTGCTATAAATATTTCAAATAATCCTATGATGCATTCTAAAAAAAAGCACATATCTATTAAGTATCACTATTTAAGGGAACAAGTTTAAGAGAAGCAAGTGAAAATAGAATTTGCAACATCAAAGGAACAACTCATTGGTATCTTTACAAAACCATTACCGAAGGACACATTTGAATATATGAGGACTGACTTGGGGTTTGTCCCCTATCTATTGGTCACTGAGGGGATTAGAAGTTTGCATCAACCTATACTTATCAGAAGATCATTCACGTTGAGCACATAGCTCACACTTTGGATTTTGTCTAAGACTGTGAAAGATTGTAGAATAGAATAAGTATTTAGGTAGTTAGAATAAGTTGAATAAGTTGAATCAAAGACATATGAAATGGGTGGAATATTTACAAAACTTCACATTTTTGATAAAACATAATGATGAACTACAACTAATTAAATATCTAGATGAACTAGAAGAATAGTGATTAGAGATCACCAAGTACTGAAATGATATGTAAGATGATTAAATCAGTCAATATGTTGTCATTGATGTCAACTGTCTTGATAGTACTTATCATGTTAGTTACAAACATCTAAATATGACAAAGAAGGAAATGGTATACATTGGGTAACTTATTCGATGAGGCTATGACTTTATATTGTTGACTTGAGCATATTACACTAATCTATTATGAAGGAGAGATTTAAAATTGAACAATTCAATGTGATCAGTAATTGAAGATTTTTGTATACACTGAGGAATTGTAGTGTATACCGAGTGACAGTATTAACTGAGCTAGTCTAACTAGTTATCATTGGTGCATTTCTATATTAACCAAGTATGGATCAAAACATTAAATGCTAAGATCAACCAACTGAATATGATGAGTTAGATATTGTTATGATTTCAAGGTTAAGGATGAGGTTTGTTATGAGATCAAGGACTGACAAAATTCAAAGATGATCGAAAGGATGAGATTGAAACGTATTATGGAACATCTACCGAGGAAGGTTTAAGTGGAAAAATGGACAAAGGAGATTATGTGGAAAAATATAATGGTTGATATGAAATTTTTTTACCTATCTATATAAGAGATATACATTTCATAGTTGAAACTATGCTAAAAGAAAGAGACTACAAAGATTTTGCATGAAGACTTTATCGTCAGAAAATGGAAGCATTTCCATTTAGGACAGGTTTATCCCTCCAAGTAAGTGGGCTAGGGTCATGTCAACTACCTTGATTAGGTCTTTTAATGGATCTTCCTTTTTCCCCTTGTTCTACTTCTCTCTTCACCTATTTCTGGCACCTGGTCCTGAGAATCTATGATATGTGACCTCAGGGTCAAGGTTGACCTTCTGGGTCAAATTCAACCTTAACTCTTACCTAGGTCCAAGTTGACCTCAACTCTGACCTACGTAAAATTCAACCTTGACCTTGACCCTGGGTCCAATTTTCAAATTTTGGAGGTTTCGGGACGACGGGCTTCGGAAAGTTTTATTTCCCGCTTCCAAGTCGGTCATTTCGGGTTTCAGAATGGTAAAATATTAAAGTATATTTAGTCTAGGTCCATTTCTAAGGGTTAAGGTCTAATTGGAATTTAATTCCCCTATGTTGGCCCGTCTATAAGTTTGTGCCCTAGATCACTATAAAAGGAAGCCTTCATCTCTCATTTTCACATCCACTTTTCATGATCAAGACATCTAGCTCTCAAGTGCAATCAAGAAATCAAGAAAGAAAGAAAGAGAAGGAAAGAATTCATTCATCTTCAAGCATTGAAGCATTCAAGTATTCATCAAGGAGATCCATTGAAGGATTCAATCTCTTTGGAGCCCTCTTGTTGAAGATTTCTTCATCCACATTCATCCAAATTTCTTCCTATTTCAATATCTATTCAAGATTGGTGTTGAAGATCTAATTCCATTTATTTGAGACATCCTACATATAATTCTACATTCATTTGGAGAATCCACACTTGTGGATTCAAGGATTTGAATCCTCCACAAGGATTTCAACATAAGCATGGTTAATAGTTCCATTTAATTTGTTTATATATTGCAATTTCAATTACATTTCAAGGTTGATTCTAAACTAGGGTTTGACCAAGGAAAAACCTACCACCCAAACAAATAAAACCATTTTTATTGTAGGTACAGGTGTGAGACAGTGAATATCAGTGCAAAGCTAGATACCCTTTTCAAAGAAATTCTAAGATCTGCAAACAATTTTTTTGTCAGAGATGTTTCAGGTCAAGGTTGACTTTCAGTGGGGATAAAGATTGTACCCTAGGGTAAGATCTTACCCCGATCTTGAGGTCAAGGTCAACCTTTCTCTGAAAGACAAAAGATTTCTTGAATTTCTCTGTCCTTGCATTTCTAGGCCGTATTAGGTTGCAGAATCTCACGAAACTATGCACAAACATTAGAAAATAGGCTTTTCTAGATTTACTCTATTTCAAGGTTAGTATTTGTCCTGTATTCATTTAAATTTTTCAAGCATATACTTTCTATAGTGAACTATAGGATTTTATCCTTTATTCATATTCTTCATAGTTTGATTCATTTGTGTATTGATTACTTCCTTGTGATCGATCAATTTGGATCTCTCCTTTTGGGAATTTGGATTAGAGATACATCCTATATTCCCCCTTTTACAACACATATATACACATCCATCCATCCATCATATTTTTTTATCATCTACATTTTGGTGAACCCGACAAGCTTACCCCTTTCATTTTGTGGAATTAGATGCCCTATTGTATTAGATTTTTGGTTTTATTCTTTCTTTTATGGTGTTAGATCTTTCATGTATTAGATATATTTTATGTGTTTTCATCTCATATAAAATCAAAATATTATGTGTTTTTAGTTTAGTTCATTTGCATTGCATTGGTATATGAACTTTACTACCTCTAGTCCTACTTATAATATTCCAATTAGATGAAGTCGTAGACTTATGGGTGCCTTTGATCCCGAGTCTTCCTCTCCATTCCTTAGGATCCTAGATGACAATTTGATTATTCATGATTCCAATCCTACTATGGAGAAAAAATATTCACTCAGCTCATGATGAGGATGATGCTTTATGAGTTCCTCTTGAACAAGTGCAAAAACTTTTAACTGAACTTGATAAAATGGGTAATTGGCTTATTCAAGAAAACCATAATCAAGATTCTATTCAAGCTATATAGGCTCTTAAGAGAGTTCTTCATGATAATGATAAAGGTGTTAATCTCTTATGTGGTATTACTCATCTAGTGCATTTAAATGTTAAATCTTTAGCTCAAGAAGCTCAAGATTTAGGATTTACTCCTCTTGTTACTAGTATAGACCCTTCTTTTGTTCCTTTATCTAGTATTCCTACTTATACTCCTCCTTTGGTGACTACAATGGTTCCTTATATTCCTATGAGTGTTCCTCAAGTGTCCCTTCCTAAATCACAACCTTCTTATCATAATGTTCCTTTTACTTATTCCAATCCTCTTCCAACTATAGTTCCAAGTGTTCCTCCAATTGTATCCTTCATTCCTACTGCTTCATACACTTTACCTAGTGTTTCTAACAATGTTATGCCTCCTATTTCTTCTATTGATTCAACAATCATTAGTTTGGCTCAAACTGTGTCATCTTTATAATAAAAACTTACATCCTTGGCTCAAAACAAGTTTAGCATTCCTACATGTCACATGGGAAGTCCTTTATCCTGAGAAATCATTTGTACTCATGTTCCTCAGCAAATTAATATGCCTCTTCTTAAGAATTACAATGGTACGGGAGACCCTATTCATCATGTTAAAACATTTCTAATCCTTTGTAGTGATTATTCTCATGACCATAGGATTTTAGCCAAGTTGTTTGCTAGAACTTTTCTTGACAAGGCCTTGGGTGAACCCTCAATAGTGGGTTACACTTTTTATCCTGAACGGACACTGAACTCTACATTTTGAGAAAAACTTTCAGATTCAGATGCATATTGTCGTTGAACCGCTTGAAATCCGAGGATGAAGTAAATTAGAGTCTTTTAGGATTTTTTGTCTAGTTTCTAAATATTTATTTGAATACTTTTTTCTTTCTCCCACGAAAACTTGTACGGTGCTGAAAATGTCATTTTCAAATAGTAACACTATTTTCATAGAGCATAACTTTTTTTGTAAAATAGATATGAATGTGATTCTTTCAAATTTAGTTTTTTAACATCCATACGAAGGGAATGCAATTGGCTTGATGACATTATCACTATTATTGCATATTTTGTTAACCTTTGAAGTTGACTAAACCAAAATTTTGACCTACCTTGACTACATAGCTTATAACTTATTGTGTATTTATCGAATTTCAATTATTATTTTTTTAATAGAAAGTAGACTTGCATACGGAGGGCACTGTTATTTTTCAAAAAAAAAATTCCTTGTTTTACTATTTTTATTGAATGTCAAACTCAGAGGTTTATATTCGATAAAAAAACTACATTCATTTAACATCAAAAACCATACACATAATAAATTTAAAAATAGTCAAATATATAACCGTTTGAAACCTAGTTCTGAGTACTTGTTGAATGCAAAAGGATGTCTTCTTATTCATCCATTTGATCACTTTGCTTGAGGCCGGAAGCCATGAAATTCTTAGAATTTCTTGAAAACTTGAAACCATGGCTCAAACTAGGTACTTTCGATCGAAAGTATTGACTTTCGATCAAAAGTAATTTTCCCAAAAATGGAAAATTTAGTTAATACTAAACTAGTTTCGATCAAAAGTCATTTAATTTCGATAGAAAGTCAAGTTTGACTTTTGATAGAAACCTATGTCAGCCCTTTTGGTGGCATTTTTGTTTGATAAGAATTAGGTATAAATAAATGTATAATTTTTTCATTTCATAAATCTAAAAGCTATAAAATAATTTGCATTTAGGAGAAGAAAGACATTTTAGCACGGAATAATTTTCTAAGTTGTGATGGGAAATAAAAAGAGAAGGCTAAACAAAAGTACATGACATTATTCAAAAGAGACTGAACAAAGGCTATGTGAAGAATCATGAGAAAGATATCATCATCAGAAACAAGGTATGTCTAAGATGTCTAGATAGCTAGATATTTTAAGTTGATGGTCAAGACTTGTCTTAATGTTCATGTAAATGTGATATTGTAGGTCTATTAGACTTAACTAGACCTAATTGTAGACCTATTTGAACTAATAGGACTTATTAGGACTAATTAGGACCTATTCCAGGACTAATAGTACCTATTAGGACCCAATTAGGACCAATTATACCCAATTAGGACCAATTAGAACTAATTAGAACTAAATAGTACCTAATATGACCTATTTGGACTAATTAGGACCTAATAAGACCTATTAAGACTAATTAGGACTAATTAGGACCTATTAGGACTTATTAGGACTAATTAGGACCTAATAGGACCTATTAGGACTAATTAGGACCTAATAGGACCTATTAGGACTAATTAGGACTAATTAGGACCTAATAGGACCTATTAGGACCTATTAGTTCACCTAATTAGGACTAATTACCTGACCTATTAGGACCAAATAGAACCTAATATGGACCAACTAGACTCAATTAGGACCAATTATGACCTAATATGGACTAACTAGACTCAATTAGGACCAACTAGACTCAATTAGGACCAATTAGGACATAATTAGGACCTATTAGATTCAATTATGACCTATTAGATCTAATTAGACTCAATTAGGACCAATTAGGACCTAATATGGACCAATTAGGACCTAATATGACCTATTAGACTCAAAATTAGGGCCAATTAGACTCAATTGGGACCAAGTCAGACCTAATATGGACCAATTAGGACCTAACATGACCTATTAGACTCAATTAGGAATAATTAGACTCAATTAGGACCAATTAGGACCTAATATGGACCAACTAGACTCAATTAGGACCAACTAGGAGCAATTAGGACCTAATTAGGACCTATTAGATTCAATTATGACCTATTAGATCTAATTAGACTTAATTAGGACTAATTAGGACCTAATATGACCTATTAGACTCAATTAGGGCCAATTAGACTCAATTGGGACCAATTCAGACCTAATATGGAACAATTAGGACCTAACATGACCTATTAGACTCAATTAGAACTAATTTGGACCTAATACATGGACCAATAATGACCTAACATGACCTATTAGACTCAATTAGGACCTATTAGATTCAATTATTATGTAATTATGAACAACTGGACTCAATTAGACTCAATTAGGATCAACTAGACTCAAATAGGACCTATTAGATTCAATTATGACTCAATTAGGACCTATTAGATTCAATTAGACTCAATTAGGACCAACTAGACTCAATTAGGACCAATTAGGACCTAATATGGATGAATTAGGACATAACATGACCTATTAGACTCAATTAGGGCCACTTAAATTCAATTATGAGCTATAAGATCTAATTAAACTCAATTAGGACCAAGTAGGATCTAATTATGACCTATTAGATTCAATTATGACCTATTACATGTAATTAGACTCAATTAGGAACAATTACGACCTAATATGGACTAACTAGACTCAATTAGGACCAACGAGACTCAATCAGAACCAATTAGGACCAATTAGGACATAATTATGACCTATTACATCTAATTAGACTTAATTATGACCAATTAGGACTTAATATGGACCAGATAGGACCTAATATGACCTATGAGACTCAATTAGGGCCACTTAGATTCAATTATGACCTATTGGATCTAATTAGACTCAATTAGAACCAATTAGGACCTAATATGGACCAATTAGGACATAACATGACCTATTAGACTCAATTAGAGCCACTTATATTCAATTATGACCTATTAGATCTAATTAGACTCAATTAGGACCAATTAGGACCTAATTATGACCAATTAGATTCAATTATGACCTATTAGATCTAATTAGACTTAATTAGGACCAATTAGGACCTAATATGGACTAACCAGACTCAATTAGGACCAACTAGACTCCATTAGGACCAATTAGTTCACCTAATTATGGCCTATTAGATTCAATTATGACCTATTACATCTAATTAAACTCAATTAGGACCAACTAGACTCAATTAGGACCTATTACATCTAATTAGACTCAATTAGGACCAATTAGGACCTAATATGGACTAACTAGACTCAATTAGGACCAACTAGACTCAATTAGGACCAATTAGGACCTAAGTATGACATATTAGATTCATTTATGACCTATTATATCTAATTATACTTAATTACGACCAACTAGGACTTAATATGGACCAATTAGGACCTAATATGACCTATTAGACTCAATTAGGGCCACTTACATTCAATTATGACCTATTAGATCTAATTAGACTCAATTAGAACCAATTAGGACCTAATATGGACCAATTAGGACATAACATGACCTATTAGACACAATTAGGGACACTTAGATTCAATTATGACCTATTAGATCTAATTAGACTAAATCAGGACCAATTAGGACCTAATTATGACCTATTAGATCTAATTACACTCAATTAGGACCAATTAGGACCTAATATGGACTAACTATACTCAATGAGGACCAACTAGACTCAATTAGGACCGATTAGGACCAATTAGCCCACCTAATTATGACCTACTAGATTCAATTATGACCTATTACATCTAATTAGACTCAATTAGGACCAACTAGACTCAATTAGGGTCTATTACATCTAATTAGACTCAATTAGGACCAATTAGGACCTAATATGGACTAACTAGACTCAATTAGGACCAATTAAGACCTAATTATGACCTATTAGATTCAATTATGACCTATTACATCTAATTAGACTTAATTACGACCAATTAGGACCTACTATGACCTATTAGACTCAATTAGGGCCAGTTAGATTCAATTATGACCTATTAGATCTAATTAGACTCAATTTGAACCAATTAGGACCTAATATGGACCAATTTGGACATAACATGACCTATTAGATTGAATTAGGGCCACTTAGATTCAATTATGACCTATTAGATCTAATTAGACTCAACTAGGACCAATTAGGACTTAATTATGACCTATTAGATCTAATTAGACTCAATTAGGACCAATTATGACCTAATATGGACTAACTAGACTCAATTAGGACCAACTAGATTCAATTAGGACCAATTAGGACCAATTAGGAGCTAATTATGACCTATTAGATTCAATTATGACCTATTGCATCTAATTAGACTCAATTAGGACCAATTAGGACCAAATGTGGACCAATTAGGGCCACTTAGATTCAAAATTATGACCTATTAGATTCAATTTGGGCCACTTAGATTCAATTATGACATAGATTAGATCTACCTGAATGAATTATAGGACCAATTAGGACCAATTAGATTCAATTATGACCTATTAGATCTAATTAGAGTCAATTAGAGCCAATTAGGCCCTAATATGGACCAATTAGGACATAACATGACCTATTAGACTCAATTAGGGCCACTTAGATTCAATTATGACCTATTATATCTAATTAGACTCAATTAGAACCAATTAAGACCAATTAGGACCAATTAGATTCAATTATGACCTATTAGATCTAATTAGACTCAATTAGGACCAATTAGGACCTAATATGGACTAACTAAACTCAATTAGGACCAACTAGACTCAATTAGGACCAATTAGGACCTAATTATGACCTATTAGATTCAATTATGACCTATTACATCTAATTAGACTCAATTAGGACCAATTAGGACCTAATATGACCTAGTAGACTCAATTAGGGCCACTTAGATTCAATTATGACCTATTAGATCTAATTAGACTCAATTAAAACCAATTAGGACCAATTAGAACCAATTATGACCTATTAGAACCAATTAAGACTAATTAGATGAGCAATTCTAGGACTTATTTATACTTCATACATCTGTAGGAAATGCTCAAGAATCACAAGCTCAACAAGCTGTCCAACCTTCAGAAGTTGGAGAAGGTTCATCACAAGCTCAACAAGCCCAACCTTCAGAAGTTGGAGAAGGGTCATCACAAACTCAACAAGCCCAACCTTCAAAAGTTGAAGAAGGGTCATTACAAGCTCAACAAGCCCAACCTTCAAAAGTTGGAGAAGGGTCATCACAAGCTCAACAAGCACAAGTCTTAGAATATCAAATAAGTACACATCTCTCTCTTTCTCTCACAGACACTCGATTTAGTCACTATCCCTTTTTAGTCTCTTATTGGTGAATATATATTTTGGATCTTTCCCCTAAGAAGAAGTTATTGTTTTTGTTGTGTACATGCAGCCTTTGATGATGAAAATGTTGGACAAGGGGCATCCCAAGTTGAATCAACCCAAGGTCAAACAAGTATGTGTTTCTCTTGAAATAATGTATAAATTATTATAGGTAGAACATGTTCAAGAGCTTGTAAATACTTATTTCATGAAAGTCCCCTTAAGATGAGATATTAAGATTTTTTATTTTATTTTATTTCCAGTGGAAGTGCAAGAAACATATGTGAATGATAATGTACTCCAACAGTTGAAGAGAAAAATTAATTGTAACAGCATAGATCATTTAATTGAAATGGATGTGGAAAACTTGAGAGATTATGCTAAACAACCCATAAATATTACGAAGAGGGCATTGAATAAAAAGTCTAAGAAAATAATGAAACAATTTGAGAATCTTGGTACACTTGAAAAAACTCAACTGTTATCAATTACACTTCTTAAAGATGAGTTAAAAGAGCCATTAAAATTATTGGGTGTAGATGCAAGTTTGAAAAAGTTAAAATCAAGTAACATACAAAAAAATATTGTTGACAGTGTTAAGGAAGGTTTGCATTCCATTGGGAAAACAACTAGATGTACAAATAGGTCCATTTCAAGAAGAGTGATACTGACATCTATTTTAAATAAAAACATGTCCCAAAGAAGACAAATTTCTTCACTTTCATCTTGGATCAGGTACAGTAGGAAGACAATGACACAATATTTGAAAAGAAGAATCAATTTGGATGATACTACATTGGAAGGTAATTGGGCAGTAATGTGTAGAGTGTTAATATGATTTAGAACAACAGATAGGGGGGGTGAATGAGTTGTTCTCAGGTCCTGATGTATAAAATAACTTCAAAAACTTTTCTTTAAATCAGATCAAGCAACCAAAACAAACTTGGTCATCACTGATTCAATAATAGAAACATATAACATTGTAGTCCACTACCCAGCTATAACTAACTTGTAAAACATAGAAATGTTCAAACCAAAACATTCACACAAGTATTGACACTAGGATTTATAGTGGAAACCCAATATGGGAAAAACCACTTTGTAACATGCTACTATTATTTTCACTCTTCTGAAGTGAGCTCAGTTAAAAGCCAACCCTGTCAAAGGTTACAATACACACTGTTAGGTGTGACCCAGTAAAAGGATTTCAATCACCCTGTTAAAAGTGAGCCTTGTTACAAGACTTAGACACTCCATTAGAATGTAACCTTGTTCAAAGGATTTAACATATGACTGTTAGGTCAACCTCTATTAAAAGGATTTTGACTGTTACAATGGTTAGAAAGTAGCAATAGTATTCATCTGAAAAACATACAACTCACTTTGCAAATTCTAGATCCAATTCCATACACAAATGTTGGTTTACTAACTTTGAAATTTTTCCATCTCCATCTTTGATCTGCTCGGAACTTTTCTTCAAGAAATCACCACACTTCTCCTTCAGCCTTTTTGCTTATACAATCAATAAAACTTAATGTTCTTCTAGCATCTACTTCACCCATGCATTCTCATACCTATTGTTTAGGTTCCTTTAATACTTTTCTCTGTTAGGTTGACTTAGCTTTTGCTGCTTAATCTCCTTCGTAGAACTTAGGGTTAGGTCAGATTCATTAAATCTACCTGCTTCATATTCCTCATCTCCGCTTCTAGAATCATCTCAAATCTCATAAAGATTTATAATAAAACATTTTACAAAGCATTAAATGCTTCCATACAATCAATAAATAAAGTCAACACGTTTTACATAATCCAAGAATTTAACAATTTCAGCTTCAAATCTGAATTCTCTTCAAATATAAAAATGCTGATGCTCGGTCAATACTATGATCATCCACTCAGTCTTCATGTAAAATGCTCGGTCACTACTAAAATTGTCTCCTCGGCATATACTATCTTCCTAGCCAATTAACTAATACTCGGTTGACAGTAGATTTTTGCTCGACATACACTAACTCAGTTGACACTAACATAACTTAGCTTAAACATGATTTCTTCATTTTTGCTCAGTTAAGCCTACCAGTTTAGTCTTCAATCTTACTAAGATAAACAATACATTGTCCCATCATTGTACAACATAGTCAAGTGCACTTTGCAGTATCAAGATAACTCAACCTTTCCCTAGGTGCTACTGTTACCATCCTTGCTTAGCCCCTTAGCAACACTCAAAAAGATATAGTACTTTCCTAAGTAGCAATAGTCTTACTAATTAAGGTTTGACATCAATGACAATAAAACAATTGCTTCAATTGTAGTTTCCAACAATCTCCCTCTTTGGCATTGATGGAAACACCATATGATATCACCTGAATAACACATGGATTACCAACCAATCCAAAAACTTATCTATCCATCAGAGAAAATTTATAATATCCTTAGCTTCATTCTGATTCAGAATCTATAAATCTCACTTATGTGACCATCACAAGTATCTGGATCTCCCTCTATCATGATCTTTCATTTCTGTTCATCATCCCTCTAACTTTTCAGTTCATCTCCCTCTCAATTTTCATCTAACTTTTCAGTATCATGTGTTAAAGCATCCTTTCAGTTCAATCTCCCTCTTTGACAAAAATGCCAAAGTAGTAACTAAAACTTACATCCAACAGATGTAGATATATATGTGCAGCTCAGTGTTTCTCCCTCTGTCATCTTGGTTATGACAGATTTGTTGTCTTTGCTTCTTCCTCATAGCTCTAGGATAGTCCTAAAGTGTGACAATCTCCTGCATCAATTTTTCAATTATTCTATTGTAGCATATTTGATGCAGTGCTCCTAGCTTGACTAGGCAGCCTCAGTTAGGGGAAGGACCCCTAATTGACTTCTCAAATACTCATGAGCTTCTTTAGGTAAAGCTTTAGTGAATATGTCTGCCAATTGTTCTTTTGTATTCACATATTCCATTTGAACTTCCTTGTCTTGTACCAATTCCCTCAAATAGTGATAATTGATTGCTATATGCTTGGTCTTAGTGTGCATCACTGGATTCCTAGAAATATTGATGGCACTTATGTTGTCACAAAAAATAACAACAGGTTCAGTGATTTCTTCTTTCATGCCTATCAACAATTATTTTATTCATATCAAATTTGAATAGTTTACTGCAACAACAACATATTCAGCTTCAACAGTAGATTGGGAAATGCAATTTTGTTTCTTGCTTGTCCAGGAGACTAATCTTTGTGCAAGAAAGAAAGCTCCACCACTAGTGTTCCTTCTATCATCTACATTTCCTGCCCAATCAGCATCAGTGTATACTCTAAGTTCAAATTTGTCATTATTCTTGTAGTATAACCCATAGTCAGTAGTTCCTTTCAAGTATCTCATGATTATTTTCAATGACATCATGTGTGTTTCCTTAGGATTGGCAGAGAATCTTGCCACAATCCCAATAGCTAGTGCAATATCTGGTCTACTATGTACAACATACTACAATTTTCCAATCATGGATCTATACAAAGTCTGGTTAACTTCTGCAGCATCATCATTCTTAGATAATTTTTGTCCACTAACCATAGGAGTTCCCACTGGTCTAGCATCTTCCATTCCAAAAAATTTTAGTATTTCATTAACATACTTAGACTGTGTAATGAAAATACCTTTCTTCATCTGATATACTTGTAAACCAACAAAGAATTTGATCTCACCAAACATACTCATTTCAAATTTAGATTGCATTTCTTTTGAAAAAATTTCATACAATGCATCTTGTCCACCAAAAATAACGTCATCAACAAAAATTTTGGCCAAAAGAATACCTTCACCTTTTTCATCCTTCAAGTACAAATTGCTTGTGTCATTTGTTTTGGAAAATCCAATCTGTATCATATACTTATGCAACCTCTCATACCATGCTCTGGGAGCTTGTTTCAATCCATACAATGCTTTGTTCAATTTGCATACCATGTGTCTTCTGTTTGGATCAATAAAACCTTCTAGCTATTCTATGTAAACTTCTTCTTCCAGTACACCATTTAAAAATGTAGACTTGACATCCACTTGATATACCTTGAAATCTTTATAAGAAGCATATGCAAGCAGAGTTCTTACTCCTTCCAATCTAGCTACAGGGGAAAATGTCTCCCCATAATCTATTCCTTCTTCTTGGCATAGCCTTTGCATACCAACCTAGCTTTGTTCCTAGGGATTTCACCTTTTTCATTCAACTTGTTTCGAAACACCCACTTTGTTCCTATAACATTCTTATCTACAGGTCTCGGCACCAGAGTCTAGGTTTCATTCTTCTCAATTTGGTCAATCTCTTCATTCATTGCTTGTATTGGGTCTTTATTTTCTAGTGCCTCTTTAGTTGTCTTAGGTTCAAACTCACATAGTAAGCATGTTGGATCCTTGGTCTGAATTCTAGTGTCTTTGTCTCCAATTATCTATTTAGGCTTGTGATGTCTTCTTACATATTTTTCCAAAATAGGTTCAGCATTTTTCTCCTCTATTTCATCAAGTTCCCCAACAAGATTGTTAGATTCAACTTCTGAATGCTCAGCAACCTCTTCCTGATACTTGCTAGCAATATCTTGTAGCACGACATGTTCTTGTTCTCTCTTGGCACTTTTTTCCTAACACTTGGCAATCATTTCCTGTTGCTCAACATTGCTTGCCTAAGACTCAGCATCAGGTGCAAGTTTATCACCTGCCTCTTTTATTTCCTCAATGTACACAAAAGATTTGTAATCTTCTGGTTCTCTTTTGTTGTCGGCTTCATTTCTTTTTGCATACTCATCAATTTTTACATTCATACTTTGCACAATTTTGTTAGTGTTAGAGTTCAAACACTTATAAGCTTTACTTTTTGTGGAGTAGCCTAGGAATATGCCCTCATCACTTTTGGCATCAAACTTTCCATTCCTATTGTCTTTCAATATGTAACACTTGCTTCCAAAGATTCTAAAATATTTAACACTTGGTGCATGCCCATACCATAATTCATAGGGTGTCAGATTTGTACCTTTCTTGATCTGTACCTAATTAAGAGTGTAAACAGCTATACTTATAGCTTCTTTCCAATATTTTGGTGCCACATTCTTTTCAATCAATAATATCCTTGCACAGTCCAAAATAGATCTGTTCCTTCTTTCTTCTATACCATTATGTGGAGGTGTCCTAGGTGCAAACATCTATCTTTTGATTTCTCGAACATTGAAAAATAGATTGAATTCATTTGATGTAAATTCTCCACCTCGGTCAGATCTGAGACATTACAGGTTCCTACCTATCTCCTTCTCAACCTTAGCCAAATACCACTTTAAAAATTAAAAAGCATTAGATTTTTCTTTTAGAAACATTACATGCATCATCCTGGTATGATCATCAACAAACAAGATAAAATATCTAGCACCACAGTAACTTTGTATACCCATAGGTCCACAAAGGTCAGTATGAACCAGATCTAAAATGTGTTCAGAAGTAAAGGTTTTGCTCTTGAAACTTGACTTAGTCATTTTTCCTAACTGGCATTCTTTGCACATCACATTCTCAGGTTTCTTCAATCTAGGTAGGCCTCTTACTTTCTTCTTCTTGCTTATCTCTACCAGATTGTCAAATTTAACATGACATAGCCTCTTATGCCATAACCAAATGTCATCAAGTTGTGCAATCATACATATTTCTTCAGATAGGTCAAGATAGAACAAATTACCTCTAGTCTGCTCACCACTTCCAATCAGTTGACCATAAGCATCAAATATCTTAGCTTTCTTGTCATGAAATTCCACTTGGTAACCAGTTTTGTTGAGCTGAGCAACACTTAGAAAATTATAATTCAATCCTTCAACCCAATAAGCATTTTCACAAGAGATTTTATCAGTAAGTTTAATCAATCCTTTTCCTCTAACAGGACATGGTGTATCATTACCAAATGTTACACTTTTACCTTTATAATGATGTAAGATCTCAAACTTACTTTTGTCACCAGTCATGTGATGTGAACAACCATTGTTTATAATCCATTTGTCATTCTTGTTCACATAGGAAATCAATGCAATTTTCTCATCCTCATCAGATTCATCTTTCATTGCAACATAGACTACCTCAATTTCAAAATCATCACTATTAGTGGTAGTCTCTTCTTTAGCAATGTAACAAGATTTCTTACCTTTTCCTTTGTAGTCTTTCTGCCTTTGGTAGCCTTTGTCATCTCTTCTGTCTTTGTGTCGACTATTTCTTTCTTCATCTTTATCCTCCTATCAGGACATCTAGCATCTATATGACTGACTTTATTACATGCAAAACATATAATAGGGATTTTACCTTTATATTTTCCTTTTCCTCTTCTCATTCTTCTAGCCATAAGAGCTTCTAGATCTTCAAGATCTTCATTAGAAGTGTCACTGTCACTTTCACTTTTGCTTTCATTTTCACCTGTGCATCTTTCTTTTTCTTTCTTAGGCTTGTTCAGAATTAAATGTGACTTAAAAGTAGATTCAACATTTCCAATACTACCAATAGTGAAATTATCATAATTAGATAGTTCAAAAGCAGTCAGTTTGTAGATCAAACCTTCCAAGGTAAGAACATTTTCAGAGTTACATCTAGATTCCTGAATAGCTAAGATCTTAATAGCATATATAGGATGCAGAGTTCTTAGCACTTTTCCAATTATCATCTCATCATCAATAGTTCGATTGACTCCTCTAATAGAATTTACAACTTCTTTTATTCTACCACAATATTGTGCAATGTTTTCATCTTCATTCATTCTGATTTCATCAAACTTACCTTTGAGATTCTCGGCTTTAGCTTTCAGCACATATAGATCACCTCCATAGATCTTTGCAAGAGTGTCCCACATATCTTTAGTAGTTGTGCCATCCTTAATATCCTCAAAATCTGGATAGCTTAGGGCAGATGCAATTTCCAGCATTTCCTGATTATGTTCTTGCTTAGCTCTCATTTCCTTGATAGTCAAAGGAGCAACAGGTGTTACATAGTCATGCTTAATGTAGTACTTTGTAGAATCACCAATACCAGCTAGATGCAGCTTCATCAAGCTTTGCCATGTAGGGAAGTTTTCCTTTTTTAGCTTCGGTACCTCCTTCTTATACATCTTGATCATTTGCTTCAAGTCCCTTTAAACTTATTTTTTGTAGACACTAATAAGAAACACATCTCTGATACCAATTGTTAATATGATTTAGAACAATAGAGAAGGGGGGTGAATCATTTGTTCTTAGGTCTTGATGTATAAAATAACTTCAAAAAAATTTCTTTAAATCAGATCAAGCAACCAAAACAAACTCGGTCATCACTGATTCAATAATAGAAACATATAACATTGCAGTCCGCTACCCAGCTGTAACTAACTTGCAAAACACAGAAATGTTCAAACCAAAACATTCACACAAGTATTGACACCAAGATTTATAGTGGAAACCCAATATGGGAAAAACCACTTTGTAACATTCTACTATTATTTTCACTCTTCTGAAGTGAGCTCAGTTAAAAGATAACCCTGTCAAAGGTTACAATATACACTATCAAGTGTGACTCGGTTAAAGGATTTCAATCACCCTGTTAAAAGTGAGCCTTGTTATAGGACTTATATACACTCCATTAGAATGAAACCTTGTTCAAAGGATTTAACATATGACTATTCGGTCAACCTTTGTTAAAAGGATTTTGACTATTACAATGGTTAGAAAGTAGCAGTAGTATTGATCTGAAAAACATAAAACTCACTTTGCAAATATTAGATCCAATTTCGTATACAAATGCTGGTTTACTGACTTTGAAACTTTGTCATCTCCATCTTTGATCTACTCAGAACTTTTCTTCAAGCAATCACCACACTTCTCCTTCAGCCTTTTCACTTATACAATCAATAAAACTTACTATTCTTCTAGCATCTACTTCAGCCATGCATTCTCATACCTACTGTTTAGGTTCCTTTAATACTTTTCTCTGTTAGGTTAACTTATCTTTTGTTGCTTAGTCTCCTTTGTAGAACTTAGGGTTAGGTCAGATTCATTGAATCTACCCACTTCATATTCTTTGTCTCCTCTTCTAGAATCATCTCAAATCTCATAAAGATTTACAATAAAATGTTTTACAAAGAATTAAATGCTTCCATACAATCAATAAATAAAGTCAACACATTTTACATAATCCAAGAATTCAACAATGTCAGCTCCAAATCTGAATTCTCTTCAAATCTAAAAATGTTGATGCTCGGTCAATACTATGATCATCCACTCAGTCTTCATGTAAAATGCTTGGTCACTACTTAAACTATGTCCTCGACATATACTGTCTTCCTCAACAATTAACTGATACTCGGTTGACACTAGATTTTTTCTTGGCATACACTAACTCAGTTGACACTAACATAACTCAGCTTAAACATGATTTCTTCATTTTTGCTTGGTTAAGCCTACCAGTTTAGTCTTCAATCTTACTAAGATAAACAATACATTATACAACATAGTCAAGTGCACTTTGGAGTATCAAGATAACTCAACCTTTCCCTAGGTGCTATTGTTACCATCCTTCCTTAGCCCCTTAGCAACACTCAAAAAGATATAGTACTTTCCTAAGTAGCAACAGTCTTACCAATTAAGGTTTGACATCAATGACAATACAACAATTGCTTCAATTACAGTTTCCAACATAGAGCTCCTTGGTCTGATAGAATTAATGAAATAGTTAGGAACTTAGTTACTTCATTTTGGACTGATCATACACATCCTTCACCAAATAAAAGAGACGTTATCAAGAAGGGGACTTGGCCTAAGGAATATTTCCAACACACAAAACAGTGGTTGGACACCACATAGCATGAATTGTATCTCTCATTTTGTAACTAAAATCCTGACATTAAGATTGGACAAACAATGTTTGAAAGATTAAAGCCATTTTCTGTAAAGATAAATAAATCTTTTGAAACTTGTTGTTGTCGATATCACATTGAATTCAATCTCTACTACCAATGGTTAAGAATGATGATAGAAGAAAGTGGTGGTTCTCAAAATAATTTTCCTAAACGTCCTAGTGAATTCATAACATCAATCTTATGTAACAAATCAATTGATCATGAAATACCTGAAATAGATTACATAAGAGGGACTTGTCAAACATGCAAGGATTTGGCTAAATTTCCTTTAAGACTTGAAGATACTGACATGGTGAGGATGATAAAATGCAAGAGATACAAGTACATAAAGTCTGAAACAAAAGTCGGGAAAGAATCAACAAGGTTGGAATATGTAGAAGACAATATACCTATTGCAACATTTATGGAGAATTTTCGTAAATTGATTCAACTATACATACGACATGTTTGTTTCGCTAAATGGCAGGCAAAACAATTCCAAATACAAAAAGAATCTTTTCTAGTTGGAACGATTTTATCGGTTGTTGATTTTGCAGAGAACTACTCCTTTGTATCTCAAAAACAACTTCAAGCAAAATACTACTATATAGAGTAGGTGACTATCATGGCACATGTGTCTTATCAACATGCACAATTAGATTTGGACAGTGTTGAAAGTACATATGAAGCATGAGTCATAAACAAAGAATATCACTTTTACATTAGTGATGATAAAGAGCATGACATACATTTTGTCGAGCATTGCTTTAAGAAATTTTTTGGATATTTGGAAAACAGAGGCATCAAAATTGAAAAGCATTTTGTTTGGTCGGATGGATGTGCAGCACAATTTAAATCAACAAGGCCATTTTACGCACTATGTAGATATCATCGATACCAAAAGATACCACATATTTGGAGTTTCTTTGATCGTGGACATGGAAAGGGCTAGCATGATGGTGCAGGAGCTTGTATCAAACGTGCTTTAAGAAAGTATCAACTTGACTACCATGGATATCATATAAATAATGCTCATGATGTAGTTGAGTGGTGCAAGATGCATTTTATGGTACCAAATCATGATAACACATCATCACGATCAGATCGAGTCATACCCTTCCGAGTATTCTGGGAGATAACGGGTACTAATTTTAAATTTATTAATCATTGTTTGAGTTAACTTATATATGTGTCTTTAATTTTTATACGTGACCTCTCTATTGTTTAGGTGTTGACAGAAGATCAATCCATGGATGCAACAGAGTAGAAAAAATAAGATCCCTACATTCAGTTATGAGTACGGATAGTAATGTGTGGTCATTGTACAGTAGAGATTATTCATGCTTTTTTTATGACTGCATTTTTTAAAACTATGATGAATGTATTAACCAAAAATGTGGATATGTTAGTGAATGGAATTTGGTTCCACTATATGTTACAAACACAAATGACATTCAGGATGAAAGCTTTGATGACATTCCATTGATTTCTACAGATTATGACCATATTTTAGGTTTGATCAAAACTGGTACGTGTGTGTTTATGTACATGTTTTTAAAAAGGACTCATAAGTTCTCAATTCATTTAAATAAAGTTTCTTTAATTTATATTTACAAGTTCCTAA
Source organism: Chamaecyparis obtusa (assembly GCA_027943335.1). Lineage (NCBI taxonomy): Eukaryota > Viridiplantae > Streptophyta > Pinopsida > Cupressales > Cupressaceae > Chamaecyparis > Chamaecyparis obtusa. The sequence continues at coordinate 20,250 of BSBK01012481.1, read as the reverse complement.
AATTAAAAGTTCACTTTAAATGTAGGACATATTTTTGTAGTAGTAGCAGAGCCTGGAAATGTGGAAGGTGTTAGTTACTATTTATTATGTTGTTGTAAGGAGAGGATGAAGCTAACACAGAGTGAAACAAGTGATGTAATTATGTTTCCCACAGGTTCTAATACTGTATTTAAGTTTTGTTTATATGGTTAGTATTTATCATATCTATATATTTAACATTGAGCAACACATTGTGCAGGTTCAATTGTCATCCAAGGAACATATTTGAAGAAAACCAAAATACTTGAAAAAGGGATTCATTTTATTGATTATCAACCTAACAATAAGGTTTATTAGTATAGTCATCTTGTAATTGCCACTGTCCTATCTCTTGTTCCTGTGACGCGACATGGCATTTATAAGTGGAGACTTGATACTGACGACCATGAGAGAATATTAAATCTTATTCAAGAGAGAGATGAACCACTTGATGTGGACTAAATCATGCATGAAATATGATTTGAACTAAATTTTTCATGGCTGAGACTAGAGGTTTTCTTAGCTCCATTCTTTCCTACTGGTGCCCATAGTGAATGGAGCTTGAATTAAATTAAAAATTAAGAATATATAGATCTCAAATTTATGTAGATTACAAGCAGATGTGATATATTAATTATCTACTTGAATATGAAGTACTCTAACTTTGGAATATGAATGTGTGTATGTACTAAATTTGCATGTCTTACATTAGGACGTCCATGTTTTAAATATAAAATCTACTTGAAGTACAACAACATTAAATTAAAAGTACGTACACACAACTATTATCGAATGTACATTTTTAAATCAAACATCATTCATACATATGTAATCTATTCAATTCAAACATGATTCATGTATGTTTAATCTATTGAAATCAAGTTCATGAAATTTAAATTAAACATGTACATGTGTATGTAATCTATTGAAAGTATTGAAAATTTACAAGTTCATCACTGTTGGAAATATAGATGGAGTAACTGAGAGGGGGGGGGGGGGGGGTGAATCAGTTAACCACAAAAATATTACCACAGATCCCTTAGATGTTTCATTAAATCACTTACTGTTGTTATTCTGAAAACTTGGTTATTGCAGTAAGTATTAATTATAATTGGTCTTAAGCATTCATCGGTGATTAACATACATGAATAAAGAAAGTATCATGAACACAAGAGACACCAGATTTAATGTGGAAACCCAATATGGGAAAAACCACCAATGTAACTAGATACTATTTTTCACTCTTCTAAAGTGAGCCCTGTTAGGAACCAACCCAGTTAAAGGTTAAAAAACACACTGTTAGGTGTGACCTTGTTAGAGGATTTAATCACCCTATTAGGAGTGGCCTTGTAAGAGGTCTTGAAACAATTCAATAGAACTATCACCTTGTTAGAGGATTTACAAAATGGCTGTTAAACCAACTCGGTTAGGAGATTTTGAAATCACTGCTACAATGGTAAGAAAGTAACAATGAAGTGACCTAAATAATGATGCAACTGAATTGCTGATTATAGATCTCTGTTCTACTTCACTAGATCCTTCCTGATCAAATATATCTCTGCTACTCTTCAAGGATATCTAATCATCCTTCAAAATTCACTCACACTTTCCTTCTTTTCACTTGCACACCTTTTTAATTCACAACTTGACCTTCTATATATACCATTCAGATTGTCCATTCAAATTGTCAAATTGGCACTAATAATATTACTAATCATTACAACAGTCAGTTGGAATAAACAAACTTTATTTCTCAAAATAAAAAAATCCTTCATTGGGCCGACCTTGCTCGGTAAACACTAATCCGAAGAGATTTCCTTTGGTGACTGAGAGAACTTGGTAAGCACTGTGAATTCTGCAACATCCTTTAGAGACTGAGTAAACTCAGTAAACACTAACTTTACTTTGATAACCATGGAAGCTCGGTTAACACTATTTTCTGCCATACTTTTCTTTGATGCCCGAAATATCTTGGTAGATATTGAAAACCGCCTGCAGACCGACTGAGCCTGGTAAATGATGGGAATTGTTTTGCTGACCGATTGAGCTTGGTAAATGATATGACATTTGTGTGACATCAAAGACAACACACAATTAATCCAACAATCTCCTTCAGATAATTGTATCCAACAATCTCCCTCTTTGGCATTGATGGCAACACAACATGTCATAGCACAATGAAATTTTATAGAAAACATAGAGTAAGGAACATATCCTTAGCTTCATTCTAAATATCATCTATGAGAACTCCCTCTATCAACAAACTTCTCTTTCTGACTGAAAACTCTCCAAGAAAAATCTCACTCTTAGAAATCTTAATAAATTTCTTGAAGTATGATAGCAAACTCTCCCTCTTTGACAACACATGCCAAAGACAACACATACTAGGTGAATAGCAATGTACCTTGAGTACTAATTCATATGCAATGATTCCTTGACTAAGCTGCATCAACTGAATGATCTTCAATATTCTCTGGTTGATGCATCACTAAAACTTCATTTAGTGAGCCTCGGATAGGGGAATGACCCCTAAATTACCTCTTAGATACAAGAATTGATCCTTAGGTAGTGGCTTGGTGAATATATTTGCAATTTGTTCTTTTGTATGAATATATTCCAATCTAATTTCCTTGTCCTACACCAATTCTCTGACAAAGTGATATTTTATAGCAATGTGCTTGGTTTTGGAATGCATTATTGGATTCTTTGAAATATTTATTGCACTTGTATTATCACAAAATATAACAACTGGTTCTTTGAGCTCAACATTCATGCCTTCCAATAACTATTTAAAGCAAACAATATTAGAGCAGTTTACTTCTGCAGCAACATATTTTGCTTCTGCTGTGGATTGGGATGTGCAATTTTTCTTTTTACTAGTCCAAGATACCAACCTCTTGCCAAGAAAGAATGCTCCACCACTTGTACTATTTCTATCATCAATGTTTCCTTCCCAATCAGCATCAGTAAACACTTTTAAGTCTAGATTGCCACCAAATTTATACCACACGCCATAATCTTCAGTTTGTTTCAAGTATCTCAAGATTCTTTTGATTGCCATGATAGATTTTCTCTGGGTTTTGCTGAGAATCTTGCTACAATACCAATTGCTAAGGCAATATCAGGCCTTGTATGAACTACATACTATAATTTTCCAATCATTGATCTGTATAACATCTGATCTACATCTTTTGAATCATCATCTTTTGTAAGCTTTAGTCCTGTACACATGAGTGTACCAACTAGTTTTGCATCTTCCATACCAAACTTCTTAAGTATTTCCTTGATGTATTTAGACTGAGTAATGTAGATACCGTTCTTGCTCTACTAAATTTGAAGACCAACAAAAAACTTTATCTGACCAAACATAGACATTTCAAATTCTTTGTTCATTTTCTCTGAAAATTCTTTGCACTGATCATCGTTACCTGTAAACACAGTATCATCAACAAATATTTCTGCCAAAACAATTATATTATATGGTCCTTCTTTGATGTATAAACTACTGTTATCATTAGCTCTTTTGAAACCAATCTGAATAAGATAGTTTTGTAATCTTTCATACCATGCTCTAGGGGCTTGTTTCAAACCATACAATGCTTTGTGTAACTTGCAGACCATATCCTTTTTGTCTGGATCAACAAAACCTTTAGGTTTCTCAATGTAGACTTCTTCATCAAGAATACCATTGAGAAATGTAGATTTTACATGCATCTGATATACCTTAAATCCTTATGTGTTGCATATGCAAGTAGAGTTCTTACACCTTCTAATCTTGCAATAGGAGCAAAAGTCTCTCCATAATCTATACCTTCTTCTTGAGAATACCCTTTACACACTAATCTAGCTTTGTTTCTAGATACTTGACCATCTTCATTCAGCTTATTTTTGAATACCCATTTCATTCCAATTACATTTTTGTCTTTAGGCCTAGGTACAAGAGTCCATGTCTTATTTTTCTCTATTTGTTCTATTTCTTCATTCATAGCCTCAATCTAACTTTCATTTTCCAATGCATTTTTAACATTTCTAGGTTCAAAATCAGCAAGTAAACATGTACCTTTCAGTTTACTTCTTGTCATAATACCATCTGATTTGTTTCCAATAATCTGATCTGGTGTATGATGGTTCCTGACATACTTGGCCAATATAGGTTCCTTGCCTCTTGAATGATTTATATTGTCATTTTCTTAAATTTCATCTTTAGGTTCAGTTTGCTCGGGCTCGGTAGATATTTGCTCGATAGCTTTAGGCTGAGACTTGGTTTGAACTTCTTCTTGTGACTCGGTTACTATACTGGGCTCGGTAGATGTAGTTTCCTTATTGACAGATGTGTCTGGCAATGTATCAGGTTTAATGTAAACAAATATTTTGTAATCCTCTGCTTCCTTTTTGTTTTCTTCTTCAGTCTTTTCTGCAAACTCATCAACTTTCACATGTGCACTTTCTATGATTTTGTGAGTAGACAAATTCAGACATCTATATGCTTTACTTTTGCAAGAATATCCCAAAAATATTCCTTCATCACTTTTTACATCAAATTTTCCTTTTCTAGATTCTTTTAAGATGTAACATTTACTACCAAATACTTTTAGGTAACTTACATTGGGTTTATAGCCATACCATAACTCATAAGGAGTTTTGAATGTGTCTTTCCTCAACTCTACTCAGTTCAAGGTATGAACTGCAGTGCTAATAGCTTCCTTCTAGTATTTCATAGCAATGTTCTTTTCAATCATTAGAGTCCTTGCACAATCCATGATAGAGCTATTCCTTCTTTCAGCTATTCCATTCTTCTCAGGAGTTCTCGGGGCTGATAGCTGTCTTTTGATTCCTCTTTCAGTGCAGAAATTATTGAATTCATGGGAGATGAATTCACCACCTCTGTCTGATCTTAAGCACTTCATCCTTTTTCCTATTCCCTTTTCTACTCTTGCCAAATACCATTTGAATTTCTCAAATGCTTCTAATTATTCTCTTAAATACATAACAGTCATCATTCTCGAGTAATCATCAACAAAGAGAATAAACAATTTTTCTCTAGTATAGCTTTCAATTCCAATAGGTCCACATAAGTCAGTATGCACAATATCCAAAATATCTTCAAACTGATAGTTTTTACTTTTAAAGCTAGTCTTTCCCATTTTACCAATCTGACAATTCTTACATAGACCAACATCAGGTTTCTTCAAAGTAGGAATACCTCTTACTTTCTTGAATTTTCTTATTTTCACCATATTATCAAAATTTACATGACATAACCTTTTGTGCCATAACCAACTTTCTTCAATTTGAGCAATAAAACATGAGCATTCACCAAGATCAAGATAAAATAGGTTATCGTTGGTTTGTTTGCCTGAACCAATCAGTTTTCCTTTGTCATCTAGTAGTCTTGCTTTTCCATTCATGAATTCAACCTTGAATCCAATGTTGATTAGTTGTGCTACACTTAGAAGATTATGCTTTAGTCCTTCAACCCAATATGCATTATCAAATATAAGTTCTTTGGTTAATGAAATTCATCCTCTTCCTTTTATACAACAAGGTTCATTGTTTCCAAACCTTACATTACCACCATCATAGTCTTCAAGGTGTTCAAACTTTGTTCTATCACCAGTCATATGATGTGAGCATCCACTGTCTATAATCCATGTATCATCTTTTCTTTTATGAGAGATAAGTGCCATCTCATCTTCATCATCATTAGATTCATCATTTATAGTAATGAAGACAATTTCTTCTTCACTATCATCAGAATCCTTAGCCAAAAAACATGTTTTCTTACCTTTATCCTTGAATGACTTGAAATTCTTCTTGCCATTGTACTTGTGACCTTTATTCTCATCCTTGCTTTTCTTGTTTGGGCACCTAGCTGCAATATGACCAATTTCTTCCAATGAAAAATAGATTAAAGGATTTTTACCTTTGTATTTACCTCTGCCTCTAGTATATTTCTTTGCATGTAATGCTTCAATAACTTCAAGATCACTATCTGAACTTTCCTCTGATTCTTCTTCACTTTCTGATTGGATTTTCTTGCCCTTCTTAAGTGAAAGTTTGGCATCAAATGTTGATTCAATATTTTTAGAAGTTGGAACATAGTTGTGATAGTTATCTAATTCAAAAGTTGTCAATCTTCCAACTAAGGCATCCAAAGTTATATTGTGATTTTGTTCACATCTTCTTTCTTGAATAGTAGATACTCTTATTGCAAAGATAGGAAGCAATGTTCTAAGAACCTTACTTATAACAGTTTCATCATCAATTTTTCCTCCAGAACCTCTGATTGCACTAACACTCACCTTGATCCTTTCAACATATTTTGCAATTTTTTCATCTTCTTTCATCTTCATCTGATCAAACTATCCTCTTAGGCTTTCTCCTTTGACTCTCTTCACATTGTTCCACGTTTCATAAGCAGTTGTGCAATCTTTGATCTCATCAAATTCTTCATAGCTAAGAGCTGATGCAATGTCTATCATCATGGTGTTATGGTTCTTTTTCTCTGCAATGTCTTCAACAGTTAATGTTCTAGTAGGAACTGTATATTCTTGATCAATATATTTGCATCCTGAATCACCAATGGAAACCAGATTAAGTCTCATGAGACCTTGCCATGCTGAAAAGTTATCTTTGTTAAGCCTTAGAATTTCTCTCTTGTAAGACATCCTGATCTTTAGCTTAGGTCCTTGAAACCCTTCCTGCAAGCACCAAAAGCTCTGATACCAATTGTTGGAAATATAGATGGAGTAACTAAGAGGGGGGGGTGGTGAATTAGTTAACCACAAAAATATTACCACAGATCCCTTAAATGTTTCATTAAATCATTTACTACTGTTATTCTAAAAACTTGGTTATTGCAGTGAGTATTAATTATAACTATTCTTAAGCATTCATCAATGATTAACATACATGAATAAAGAAAGTATCATGAACACAAGAGACACCATATTTAACGTGGAAACCCAATATGGGAAAAACCACCAATGTAACTAGTTACTATTTTTCACTCTTTTGAAGTGAGCCCTGTTAGGAGCCAACCCAGTTAAAGGTTACAAAACACACTGTTAGGTGTGACCTTGGTAGAGGATTTAATCACCCTATTAGGAGTGGCCTTTTAAGGGGTCTTGAAACAATTCAATAGAACTATCACCTTGTTAGAGGATTTACAAAATGGCTGTTAAACCAACTCGGTTAGGAGATTTTGAAATCATTGCTAAAATGGTAAGAAAGTAACAATGAAGTGACCTGAATAATGATGCAACTAAATTACTGATTATAGATCTCTGTTCTGCTTCACGATATCCTTCCTAATCAAATATATCTCTACTGCTCTTCAAGGATATCTAATCATCCTTCAAAATTCGCTCACACTTTCCTTCTTTTCACTTGCACACCTTTTTAATTCACAACTTGACCTTCTATATATACCATTTGGATTGTCCATTCAGATTGTCAAGTCAACGCTAAGAATATTACTAATCATTACAACAGTCGGCTGGAATAAACAAACTTTATTTCTCAAAATAACAAAATCCTTCACTAGGCCGACCTTGCTCAACAAACACTAATTCGAAGAGATTTCCTTTGGTGACCGAGAGAACTCGGTAAGCACTACAAATTTTGTAGCATCCTTTGGAGACCGAGTGAAATTGGTAAACACTAACTTTCCTTTGATAACCATGGTAGCTCGATTAACACTATTTTTTTCCATACTTTTCTTTGACGTCCAAAATATCTTGGTAGATACTGAAAACCGCTTGCATACCGACTGAGCTCGGTAAATGATGGGAACTGCTTTGCTGACCGACTGTGCTCGCTAAATGATATTACATTTGTGTGACATTAAAGACAACGCACAATTAATCAAACAATCTCCTTCAGACAATTGTATCCAACAATCTAACTCTTTGGCATTGATGGCAACACAACATGTCATAGCACAATGAAATTTCATAGAAAACATAGAGGAAGGAACATATCCTTAGCTTCAATCTGATTCTCATCTATGAGAACTCTCTCTGTTAGCAAACTTCTCTTTCTGACTGAAAACTCTCCAAGAAAACTCTTCCTCTTAGAAATCTTAAGAAATTTCTTGAAGTATGACAACAAACTCTCCCTCTTTGACAACACATGCCAAAGACAACACATACTAGATGAATAGAAATGTACCTTGAGTACTGATTCATATGAAATGATTCCTTGACTAAGCTGCATCAACTGACTGATCTTCAATATGCTCTGGATGATGCATCACTAAAACTTCATTTAGTGAGCCTCGGATAGGGGAATGACCCCTAACTTACCTCTTAGATACAAGAATGCATCCTTAGGTAGTGGCTTGGTGAATATATCTACAATTTGTTCGTTTGTATGAATATATTCCAATCTGATTTCGTTGTCCTGCACCAATTCTCTGACAAAGTGATATTTTATAGCAATGTGCTTGGTTTTGGAATGCATTACTGGATTCTTTGAAATATTTATTGCACTTGTATTATCACAAACTATAACAATTGGTTCTTTGATCTCAACCTTCATGCCTTCCAATAACTATTTAAACCAAACAATATTAGAGCAGTTTACTACTGCAGCAACATATTCTACTTCTGATGTGGATTGGGATGTGCAATTATGCTTTTTACTAGTCCAAGATACCAACCTCTTGCCAAGAATGAATGCTCCACCACTTGTACTCTTTCTATCATCAATGTTTCCTACCCAATCAACATCAGTAAACACTTTTAAGTCTAGATTGCCTCCAAATTTATACCACAAGCCATAATCTTCATTTCCTTTCAAGTATCTCAAGATTCTTTTGATTTCCATCATATGATTTTCTCTAGGTTTTGCTGAGAATCTTGCTACAATACCAACTGCTAAGGCAATATCAGGTCTTGTATCAACTACATAGTGTAATTTTCCAATCATTGATCTGTATAAGGTCTGATCTACTTCTTTTGAATCATCATCTTTTGTAAGCTTTAGTCCTTTACACATGGGTGTACCAACTGGTTTTGAATCTTCCATACCAAACATCTTAAGTATTTCCTTGATGTATTTAGACTGAGTAATGTAGATATCATTCTTGCTTTGCTGAATTTGAAGACCAACAAAAAACTTTATCTGACCAAACATAGACATTTCAAATTCTTTGTTCATTTTCTCTAAAAATTCTTTGCACTAATCATCATTACCTGTAAACATAGTATCATCCACAAATATTTCCACCAAAACAATTCTATTATCTGGTCCTTCTTTGCTGTGTAAACTACTGTTATTATTAGCTCTTTTGAAACCAATCTATATAAGATAGTTATGTAATCTTTCATACCATGCTCTAGGGGCATGTTTCAGACCATACAATGCTTTCTGTAACTTGCAGACCATATCCTTTTTGTCTGGATCAAAAAACCCTCCAGGTTGCTCAATGTAGACTTCTTCATGAAGAATACCGTTGAGAAATGTAGATTTTACATCCATCTGATATACCTTAAATCCTTTATGTGCTGCTTATGCAAGTAGAGTTCTTACACCTTCTAATCTTGCAACAGGACCAAAAGTCTCTCCATAATCTATACCTTCTTCTTGAGAATATCCTTTACACACTAATCTAGCTTTGTTTCTAGATACTTGACCATCTTCATTTAGCTTGTTTCTGAATACCCATTTCGTTCCAATTACATTTTTGTCTTTAGACCTAGGTACAAGAGTCCATGTCTTGTTTTTCTCTATTTGTTCTATTTCTTCATTCATAGCCTCAATCCAACTTTCATTTTCCAATGCATTTTTAACATTACCAGGTTCAAAATCAGCAAGTAAACATGTACCTTTCAGTTTACTTCTTGTCATAGTACCATCTAATTTGTTTCCAATAATCTAATCCGGTGTATGATGCTTCCCAACATACTTGGCCAATATAGGTTCCTTGCCTCTTGAATGAGTTATATTGTCATTTTCTTGAATTTCATCTTCAGGTTGAGTTTTCTCAGGCTTGGTAGGTATTTGCTTTGTAGCTTCAGGCTGAGACTCAGTTTCTTGTGACTCGGTTAGAACTTCTTCTTGTGACTCAGTTACTGTACTAGGCTTGGTAGATGAAGTTTCCTTATTGATAGATGTGTCTGGAAATGTATCAGGTTCAATGTAAACAAATCTTTTGTAATCCTCTTGTTCCTTTTTATTTTCTTCTTCAGTCTTTTCTGCAAACTCATCAACTTTCACATGTGCACTTTCTATGATTTTGTGAGTAGACAATTTAGACATCTATATGCTTTACTTTTGCAAGAATATCACAAAAATATTCCTTCATCACTTTTTAAATCAAATTTTCCTTTTCTAGATTCTTTTAAGATGTAACATTTACTACCAAATACTTTTAGGTAACTTACATTGGGTTTATAGCCATACCATAACTCATAAGGAGTTTTGAATGTGTCTTTCCTCAACTGTACTCAGTTCAAGGTATGAACTGCAGTGCTAATAGCTTCCTTCCAGTATTTCATAGCAATGTTTTTTTCAATCATTAGAGTCCTTGCACAATCCATGATAGATATGTTCCTTCTTTCAGCTATTCGATTCTGCTCAGGAGTTCTTGGGGCTAATACCTGTCTTTAGATTCCTCTTTCAATGCAAAAATTATTGAATTCATGGGAGATGAATTCACCACCTCTGTCTGATTTTAAGCACTTCATCCTTTTTCCTATTTCCTTTTCTACTCTTGCCAAATACCATTTGAATTTCTCAAATGCTTCTAATTTTTCTCTTAAATACATAACAGTCATCATTCTAGAGTAATCATCAACAAAGAGAATAAATTTTTTTTCTCCAGTATAGCTTTCAATTCCAATAGGTCCACATAAGTCAGTATGCGCAATATCCAAAATATCTTCAAACTGATAGTTTTTACTTTTAAAGCTAGTCTTTCCTATTTTACCAATCTGACAATTCTTGCATAGACCAACATCAGGTTTCTTCAAAGTAGGAATACCACTTACTTTCTTGAATTTTCTTATTTTCACCATATTATCAAAATTTACATGACATAACCTTTTGTGCCATAACCAACTTTATTCAATTTGAGCAACAAAACATGAGCATTCACCAAGATCAAGATAAAATAGGTTACCTTTGGTTTGTTTGCCTAAACCAATCATTTTTCCTTTGTCATCCAGCAGTCTTGCTTTGCCATTCATGAATTCAACCTTGAATCCAATGTTGATTAGTTGTGCTACACTTAGAAGATTATGCTTTAGTCCTTCAACCCAATATGCATTATCACATATAAGTTCTTTGGTTAATGAAATTCATCCTCTTCCTTTTATACAACAAGGTTCATTATTTCCAAACCTTACATTACAACCATCATAGTCTTCAAGGTGTTCAAACTTTGTTTTTTCACCAGTCATATGATGTGAGCATCCACTGTCTATAATCCATGTATCATCTTTGCTTTTATGAGAGATAAGTGCCATCTCATCTTCATCATCATTAGATTCATCATTTATAGTAATGAAGACAATTTCTTCTTCACTATCATCAGAATCCTTAGCCAAAAAACATGTTTTCTTACCTTTATCCTTGAATGACTTGAAATTCTTCTTGCCATTGTACTTGTGACCTTTCTTCTCATCCTTACTTTTCTTGTTTGGGCACCTAGCTGCAATATGACCAATTTATTCACATGAAAAATAGATTAAAGGAGTTTTACCTTTGTATTTACCACTGCCTCTAGTATATTTCTTTGCAAGTAATGCTTCAATAACTTCAAAATCACTATCTGAACTTTCCTTTGATTCTTCTTCACTTTCTGATTGGATTTTCTTGCCCTTCTTAAGTGAAAGTTTGGCATCAAATGCTGATTCAATATTTTTAGAAGTTGGAACATAGTTGTGATAGTTATCTAATTCAAAAGTTGTCAATCTTCCAACTAAGGCATCCAAAGTTATATTGTGATTTTGTTCACATCTTCTTTGTTGAATAGCAGATACTCTTATCACATAGATAGGAAGCAATGTTCTAAGAACCTGACTTATAACAGTTTCATCATCAATTTTTCCTCCAGAAGCTCTAATTGCACTAACACTCACCTTGATCCTTTCAACATATTTTGCAATGTTTTCATCTTCTTTCATCTTCATCTGATCAAACTATCCTCTTAGGCTTTCTGCTTTGGCTCTGTTCACATTGTCATCACCACCATAAATTTTCTTCATCTTGTTCCACATTTCATAAGCAGTTGTGCAGTCTTTGATCTCATCAAATTCTTCATAGCTAAGAGCTGATGCAATGTCTATCATCATGGTGTTATGGTTCTTTTTCTCTACAATGTCTTCAACAGTTAATGTGCCAGTAGGAATTGTATATTCTTGATCAATATATTTGCATCTTGAATCACCAATGAAAGCCAGATGAAGTCTCATGAGACCTTGCCATGCTGAAAAGTTATCTCTGTTAAGCCTTGGAATTTCTCTCTTGTAAGACATCTTGATCTTTAGCTTAGGTCCTTGAAACCCTTCCTACAAGCACCAAAAGCTCTGATACCAATTGTTGGAAATATAGATGGAGTAACTGAGAGGGGTGTGTGAATCAGTTGACCATAAAAATATTACCACAGATCCCTTAGATGTTTCATTAAATCATTTACTATTGTAATTCTGAAAACTTTGTTATTGTAGTGAGTATTAATTATAACTGTTCTTAAGAATTCATCAGTAATTAACATACATGAATAAAGAAAGTATCATGAACACAAGAGACACCAGATTTAATGTGGAAACCCAATATGTGAGAAACCACCAATGTAACTAGTTACTATTTTTCACTCTTCTGAAGTGAGCCCTATTAGGAGCCAACCCGGTTAAAGGTTACAAAACACACTATTAGGTGTGACCTTGTTAGAGTATTTAATCCCCCTATTAGGAGTGGCCTTGTAAGAGGTCTTGAAATAATTTAATAGAACCGTCACCTTCTTGGAGGATTTACAAAATGGCTATTAAACCAACTTGGTTAGGAGATTTTGAAATCACTGCTACAATGGTAAGAAATTAACAATGAAATGACCTGAATAATGATGCAACTGAATTGCTTATTATAGATCTCTGTTCTGCTTCACTAGATCCTTCCTGATCAAATATATCTCTGCTGCTCTTCAAGGATATCTAATCATCCTTCAAAATTCACTCACACTTTCCTTCTTTTCACTTGCACACCTTTTTAATTCACAACTTGACCTTCTATATATACCATTCATATTGTCCATTTAGATTGTCAAGTTGGCACTAATAATATTACTAATCATTACAACAGTCCACTGGAATAAACAAATTTTATTTCACAAAATAACAAAATCCTTCACTGGGCCGACCTTGCTCAGTAAACACTAATCTGAAGAGATTTTCTTTGGTGACCGAGAGAACTCGGCAAGCATGATGAATTATGCAGCATCCTTTGGAGACCGAGTGAACTTGGTAAACACTAACTTTCCTTTGATAACCATGGAAGCTCGGTTAACACTATTTTCTGCCATACTTTTCTTTGACGCCCGAAATATCTTGGTAGATACTGAAAACCGCCTGTAGACCGACTGAGCTCAGTGAATGATGGGAACTGCTTTGCTGACTAACTGAGCTTGGTAAATGATATGACATTTGTGTGACATCAAAGAAAACACATAATTAATACAACAATCTCCTTCAGACAATTGTATCCAACACATCAGACACATGCACATGTATCTAGAATGAAAGTATATATATAATGTATGCATGAAACATCAATCATGTGTGTAGATCAAGTACTGTAAATATGAAAACATATGAATCAATCATGCACTTAAACATTCTATCAAAAACTTGTCTAGAAATGAAATATAGTTCATCAAGCATGAATATATATATATATATATATATATATATATATATATATATATATATATATATATATATATATATATATATATATATATATATATATGTATGTATGTATGTATGTATGTATATATAGATACATACATATATATATATATATATATATATATATATATATATATGTATGTATATATAGATACATCACACACATATATATATATATATATATATATATACATACATACATACATACATATATCTATATATATATATATATATATATATATATATATATATATATGTATGTATCTATATATACATACATATATATATGTATGTATATATATATACATACATACATACATACATATATATATATGTATATATATATATATATATGTATATATATGTATATATGTATATATGTATATATATGTATATGTATATGTATATGTACATGTACATGTACATGTACATATACATATACATATACATATATATACATATATACATATATACATATATATACATACATACATATATATGTATATATATGTATATGTACATGTACATGTACATGTACATGTACATGTACATGTACATGTACATGTACATGTACATGTATATGTATATGTACATGTATATATATATATATATATATATATATATATTATATATATATATATATATATATATATATATATATATATATATAGTATATATATATATATATATATATATATATATATATATATATATATATATATATATATATATATATGAAATATGTCTCTCATCAAATATGAAAGTGCCTAGGACTCATCATGTCGACTCCTCACTAAGCGGTCACACCCAGAGTGACTATCATGCTGTGAATGATGTGCAGATCCCTACAAAGAAAGAGATATATAGATTAAAACATATAAACATTGTACAAATATCTCTTAAGTTTGATTTAAAATATTGTACAAGAAAACATGTTATAAAGTGTGTACACATAGATAATAAATTAAAATCTCACCTGTCCACTATTGATGTCATCATCGAGTGAGTCCCAATAACATACATGATCAATACCCAAAGATGGAGTAACAAGAGGCATATCCTGGTAGACAAAAAATAAATCAATTGATTGAAATTTTGAAATAAATTTAAGTTTAATTGTAACATTAAATACATGTATATAATCTTATTTATACCTATGTAGGTGGTGGGAACTGATAGTACTTGGATTCACTAGCCTCAATCCTATCAACCAAGGTATCAAGATTTTGTTGTGCCTGGTCCAATCTCAAATTTGCATCTGCAACATGAGTAGACTGCACACACCTCTCTAATGATGAATGCAATGGACTAACCAGATGAGATGGCATGGAAGTTGTATCATCACGTGTCAACAAATCTAGATAACCTATAGTGGTCATGCTGAACTCAACATCATCAAGACCAACATCAGAGAACTGATGGCCTGCACTGACTGAAGGGTCTGTACATTGTGCCTCTCCCTATGTAGCAATAGAGTGGTCAATAAGTGGATCCTCATGAGCACTGCAACTGTGGCCATGGTCTAGCTGAGAAGGATGTGACTGAGCATATCTAATAGTATGCACACAAGATCTAACCTCTGATATGGGGATATCATGCTCTGCTACTATAAATGCATATGCATCCAATAGATCCTCAGCCAAGCTAGTCAATGTCACCCATGTCATCTCCCCTATAAGTCCCTCCAGGCTAGAAAGTGAAGGGATGCCTGCTATAGTGTACATGTCATCTGTGGTCCTAGTAGCAGATGCTCCACCTAATGTTCTGGAGTGTCATCGAGACATCAAGTACTGACCAACCTAATCACTAGATATGGATGTGGTAGCTACTGCAATGTCCCCCACATGATCAATCACAGCTCAAAGCTGGGTGCTATGAATAACATCATCTATAATAGGGCCCAATGAAGGAGCTATAGTAGGTGCCCTCTGACCAATAATAGCCGTATGTACTGGTCTTTGTCGATCAGCTCGACAATAAGCATCTCTATCAGCAAGCCTGCCACACCCCTATCCTAGATGTCCTAGAAAATCAATGTAATTAACAACATAACCTAAATGAACCTCAGCAAAAATTTGTTGTGCAAAGTATAGTGGAATCTGGTCATTATTCAGATAATGACCATGGGTAGCTAGAAATCTATGGTATATCAATGCTGATATAGCAGGATCCTCACACCTAGTAACCTGATATCCCTTCACATAATTTTTATCTACATAAGATGGGAAAACTTCCCCTTTTAGGGTCACTTTAGGCACTAAAGCCTATACCTCCTACTAGGCCAATTTTCTATCATAGCAAAATCTTATGAGATTGGCCCTTCCCTACAAGTGTTTGTCAAATGTCCTGCCTTATGCTCTTTATTGTTGTCACCTTGCTTCAGTCCAAATTGCATCTCCTAATTCGCCAAACCCAGAAAGATATTTGAATTTCAAAGTCTGTTGGAATTATTGCAAAATTTACCACAGTGTCAAAAACCCACAGTGTTTCTAAAAGTCCATGATGTTTTCGGTCTGTGTGTTTTTGGCCTTCGTTGTTTTCAACCCTGTGCTTCCTGCTTTTGTGCTCTTATCCTTTGGCATCGAAAACTCTATGTGTTTTCGGTCTTTCTCTATGTCGAAAACTTTGTGTTTTTTTGACCTTGGTCTTAACTGCGCAAGTGCGATGGGTGGTGGCCCAAGTTTTCAAAGGCTCTTCTCTGATTGGCTGCCACATGGCCGCATGTCAGACTTCTCTGATATGCAATCATGCGACTGCCTACCACCTGTCCATGTGGGTCTGGTTCTTCCTATTGTTCATCTTGGCTGGCGGTTATGTCTTCATTCTGTGACTTGGTGACTTGTGGTTATCTCCCATTCACTGGTTTCTGGTGGTTATTCCCTTAGCATTCAGTGACCTAGGAGGCGGTCTATTTCTCTTCAATTGCATAATCTCTTCATTCTAGGTGGTTAGCAATTGACATCTCACAACTTGGAAAATAGTTAGTCACGTAATCACTGAATGCTTGGTAGTTAGTTGGTGGGGCAGGTGTTTCCAGTGACATGGGCATTCCTGATTGGCCGGTAGGTGGTGACTTGGCTTTAGTTAGTGGGTCCATTGTCAGGGTGGAGTGAGTTGGCATCTTTTGATTGGTTGGAGAATTGAGAAGTTGGATAGCGTCGGTGGGTCCATAGTCTTCTGAGGAGATTAAAGCGTGGATAGATCTAGTGGTTGTCGTTATACCGCTGAGCGGAGGTGCTCACTTTTTAACATCATGGTATAGTGATAGCTATCAATTCTGGTTTATGAGGAGACTGCCTGGTGGACCCATTTGCAATAGGCGGTCACATGGCAGCCTTTGGTTGGCTGTCGCATGATCGCATAGCCCAAAAATGGGCTATGCAATCATGCGACCGGTTAATAGTGTCCACGGTGGTTGCGGTGGTGGTTGTGGTGGTGGTTTGTTGGCGATTAGTCGCATGTTCGCATAGCCTTTTCCAAGGCTATGCAATCATGTGACTAACATTTTCTAGTGACGGTTGCGGTGGTGGTTATGGTGGTAGCAGTCTATGGGTGGTCACATGCTCGCATAGCCCATCTTCGGTCTATGTGATCATGCAACGAGGTGCCACATGTGCTAGGGCCCATTTTTTGGCTGTTTGGTGGGCTTGATGGTAGGTGGGGCTAGTGTTTGAAGTGACATGGTGCTGACGTGGAGGCTTGTCGCATGTTCGCATAGCCTAGTTTCTAGGCTATGTGATCATGCAACCACTAATGCTATCACGGTTGCAGAGTTATTAAGTGGGGCTGCTAGGTTTCTAAAGTGAGTAAAGGCCTGATAGATCTTGTGGCCATCGTATCACCACCAGGGTAAGGTGCGAGGAAGTTAACTTGGCAGTCTAGCGATAGCCGTCGATGTTGTCTAAGGTGAAGTGAAGATCTGAAGCCCATGAAAGTAAGAGGATCAACGACCGCAACTTAAAGCTAGATTAAATTTCAAATGTGTGCCATTGATTCAAGGGTAAAACCATAAGGTGACTATTTCTTTTCAAGTTCAAACTTCTACAGAGAGTTTGCAACGATAGAGGTACTAGAATTCAATGCAGAAATGACCCTGTTCGGTGGGAAGCGATTGGTTTTCCATTTGCAGTGTGGTCCAGGGTGCCGTGAGTGTTTGTGAGGGTGTTTTTCCATGTGGGGGGAGGATAGTTTTTGTTGGCTTGAGGTGTTTTGATGGTCTAGTCAGACTATTTTTCATGATGAATTTGTGATCCTGGGTACAGATTTGAAGATTTTATCTTTCTTATGGATCATTCTTGTTTCTGGCAGAGTGGTGCTGGTTTTCCCTCCGGCATGTTGTTTTTTGAATTTTTCTATGGTTAGCCATTGTAAACCTATGCCTTAGCTATTCGTAGCTTGTTGCAACCTATTTTGGGTTTCCAAGGCAACTAATGGTATAAAGTGTTGAAATTTTGACTTGTCTAGGGTTCTGAATTTTGTCAGTTCCAGTGAAAGCTTCTACTCTACAGATTTCCCCTTCTCTCTGCATATAGGGTGTTATGTTTCCATTGTTGGTTCAGAGAACACAATACATATTGTAATAGATTTATTTTATGCATTAGAACTTAGTTTGTTCTTACTATTACTAAGCTATCTCCATTTGAATTCTAGATTCATTAATCATACATCAAGGGTGTTTGGTTTTTCTGCTTGTATTGCCTAAGTGTTTGCAAGTGGAGTTATCTTCCCAGAGGTAACTGGTTCAGGGTTAGTGTTTATGAATGTATGAGCTAAGATATCAAGGATAGGTCATGCTTGTCTTCCAGTGGATGCTGGTTAATGTATTGTCCTTTCATAGGTCTCTTTTATGGGGAGGGTCAAAATCCTTTGATGGATAATCACATGCTTGAATGCACGTGTGGGTGTTAAGTTGAGGTTTGGTCATGGTGTGTGATTGATGTCAGGCATCAACACATTGAGCATATTGTGTTCTTGTTTCATAACTATCTCTTGTAGTAGGGTATTTGACTTTGTGGCCCATTGGATAGGGCACTGGTCTATTAGAGACTTAGGGCATCTCAGGGGTCCCTTCTATCCATCCAAATCATTTCCTTTTAGTTCCACCCTTTCCCTTTCATGTTGTTAGGATAGGTTTCTGGCTTTCAATCTCATTCCATGCAAGTAGGGCTATTGCATGAGATTTTCTATTCATTGGGGTACAGGATACCTATAGGAGATTGATTGCTATTCCACAGTTAGTGACTTGCAGGCCTATAGTGTGACACAAGTTGTATGAGTGTGCAGATGAGGTACACCCACCTGAGTGATGTAGAGCTCAAAGTGTAGAAGGATCTCTCTTTGATCCTTGTCAGTTGGCCCTTTTTCCTGTCAGATTTGGAGTGTTGAGTGAATGTGACACTAGCCTTGTCAATCCTGATGCCAAGCTGACCTTTGGGGAAAAAGAACACCAACACCTCCTTAAGAGAAATACTAGAGCCAACCTCTTGTCTCTTCCTCTCAAGTATAGACTCTATAATATTTGGGGCATATGAAGTGGTACCATGAATGTCATCCCTAATGCTAATCAAGCTATTAAGGATGGACTGACACATGCTCTTATAGATAGTAGAGCTAGATGGATTATTTATATATTCTTGCAGCCATTGAATCTCTCTATTAGTGCATGAAAATAGTTCTACAGGGGGAATCGGTGCATCTGCAATGTGTGATGTGTAATAATGTCTGATAGATCTAGAATATGTATGTACCTGAAAGATTTTATTTAATGTCAAATAAAGTCTACATATACACACATGTGCATTTTCCTAATTTAAATAAAAATAAAATTAAATACTATGTGTGCATTTCACTACATTATTTGAAAGTAAAATCAATTACATAAATTACATGTTTAAATGTAAATTACATTTTAATAGGTCTAATGGGATCTTAAAGGGTCATATAACCTATCATAGGTCCAATTAGGTATGTAATAGGTTAAATTAGGTATAATTAGGTCTAATTGGGGGTGTGATTAGGTCCTAATTGATCTAATTAGGTCTAATTAGGTGAGGCACTAATAAGTCTTAAGGGGTCATATTATTCATAGTGGGTCTAATTTGGTATTAAAGGGGTCATATAACATGTATTAGAGGTCCTAATAGGTCTAATTAGGTCTAATTAGGTACTAATAGGTCTAATTAGGTGCTTTAATATAGGTCTTAAGGGGTCATGTTACTCATAGTGGGTCCAATGGGGTCATATAACCTGTCATAGGTCCTAATAGGTTTAATTAGGACATAATTGATTTAATTGGGTATTAAATTAGGTCCTAATAGGTCTA
>BSBK01012480.1:315000-328801 GCA_027943335.1 Chamaecyparis obtusa | reverse complement strand
TTACTGAGTGGTAAGAATGAACCTGAACAAAGGAGGAGCCTATTTTGCACTAGATGCAAGTGTGAGGGAAAATGTTGTGATGTGATTATTCATAGTGGAAGCACTGACAATTTGGTGCCAGAAAAGATGGTGACAAAGTTGAAGCTCAAGAGACAGAAACACCCACATCCATATCGGGTTGCCTGGGTGCAGGATGACCAAAAGGTCATGGTCAGTGAATAGTGCCTGGTAAAGTTCAAGATCTGCGAGTACCAAGATGAGGTACTATGTGATATCATATCTATGGATGTATGTCATATGTTGTTGGTAGATTGTGGTAGTTTGATAGATGTGTTGTACACGATGATCATGCGAATACCTATTCTCTGACAAAGAATGGAGTGCGACATAAGCTAAAGCCATTGAAGGAGACCAAAGAAAAGGTATGTGGTAATGCAAGAATAACATTTATTGATGGAAGAAAATTCCTAGATGGTATGAGGCATGAGCATGTGTGTTTTACTTTAATTCCAAAAGCTAGTAAAGAAGAAGTAGAGGATGTACCTGTAGACGTTGTAGATTTGTTGAATGAGTTTCAGGATATTGTATCTGATAATGTACCTAATGGATTACCACCGGTAAGGAAGATCAGTCATCAGATGGATTTGATTCCAGGAGCTAGTTTGCCAAACAAGGCAGCACACAGAATGACACCAGCAGAAAGTGAAGAGTTGAACAAACAAGTACATGAGTTGTTATAGAAGGGATTGATTTGGGAGAGCCTGAGTCCATGTCCTGTACCAGCAGTATTAGCACCAAAGAAGAATGGAGAATGGAGGATGTGTATAGATTCCAAAGCAATAAACAAGATCACAATCAAGTATAGGTTTCCATTGCCACGAATGGATGATATTATGGATTGTTTGAGTGGAGCTGTGTATTTCTCAAAGATAGATCTGAAGAGTGGATATCACCAGATTCAGATCAGAGAAGGAGATGAATGGAAGACTGCCTTCAACACAAAGGAAGGACTGTATGAGTGGTTAGTCATGCTTTTTGGGCTAACCAATGCACCGAGCACTTTCATGCGGCTCATGAACGAGGTTCTGAAAGAATTTATAGGTAAGTTTGTCATTGTGTACCTAGATGATATTTTGATCTTTAGTAAGACATTGGAAGAGCATATAATGCATATTCATATGGTGTTTGAGAAGTTAAGAGATGAGAAATTACTGATTAATTTGAAGAAGTGTAGTTTTGTGAAGAAGAAATTAGTGTATTTGGGATTTGTAGTTTCAGAAGGTCTAAAAATGGATCTAGAGAAAGTACAGGCTATCCTTGAATGGCCTACTCCAAGGAGTGCTACTGAGGTAAGATCTTTTCATGGTTTGGCTAGCTTTTATAGAAAGTTTATGAGAAATTTTAGCAGTATTTGTGGACCCTTGATTGAAACAATGAGAGGGGATAGAAAAGAGTTCAAGTGGACTAATAGGGGAGATAAGAGTTTTAAACTATTGAAATAGAAAGTTATAGAACAACCTGTTTTAGCACTTCCAAATTTTAATAAGGTGTTTGAAGTAGACTGTGATGCTAGTGGTACTATAATAGGAGTTGTTATGAGCCAAGAAGGTAAACCTATTGCTTATTTCAGTGAGAAGTTAAATGATGCCAAGAGAAAATATTCTATTTATGATTAGGAAGTTTATGCTATAGTTCAGGCATTGAAGAAGTGGAGACACTATCTTCTTCCTAAGGATTTTGTTTTGTATACTGATCATCAAGCTTTGCAATATTTGAATAGTCAAGGAAAGTTGAATCAAAGGCATTTGAAATGGGTTGATTTTTTACAGAGTTACACATTTATTTTGAAACACATAAGTGGAGAGTCTAACAGGGTGGTAGATGCTCTTAGTAGAAGGCAACTATTGCTGACAGAAATGTAGATTGAAGTGGTTGGGTTCAAGGAACTCAAGAATTTGTATCCAGAGGATCCTAATTTTGGTGAAGCTCGGAAAGCTTGTAAAGAACCTGTTACTGTAGACATAACAAAGTGGCTATATTTTATCATCCAGGATGATATGCTATTCAGAGGGATTCAGTTGTGCATTCCATGAAGTTCTATGAGGGAGAATATCATCAAGGAGAAGCATAGCGGAGGATTGGCTGGACATTTTGGTCGTGATAAAACCCTTGCTTTGGTCAGTGAGAATTATTATTGGCCATAGTTGCAGCAAGATGTCAAGAAGTTTGTATAGAGTTGCAGAGTATGTTAGATGGTGAAAGGAGTGAAGCAGAATATAGGGTTGTATCAGCCATTACCTGTACTAGAGAAGCCTTGGGAGGATATTAGTATGGACTTTGTTCTTGGTTTACCAAGGACGCAACGGGGGCATGATTCAATTTTTATGGTAGTTGATAGATTTTCTAAGATGGCACATTTTATTCCCTGCAAGAAGACTAATGATGTTGTTCATGTAGCGTAATTATTTTTCAAAGAAGTGGTGAGACTACATGGTTTACCAAAGAGTATATTTTCAGATAGGGACACTAAGCTCATTGGATATTTCTGGCATACATTGTGGAAGAAGTTGAAGATAGATGTGAAGTTTAGTTCATCACATCATCCAAAAACTGATGGACAGACAGAGGTGGTGAATAGGAGTTTGGGAAATTTGCTGAGATGTTTGGTTGGAGATAAGCCAACAAGATGGGATTTGATTTTACCACAGGCAGAATTTGCATATAATAATTTTGTCAATAGGAGCACTAGTAAATCACCATTCCAGATTGTATATGGAAGTAGTCCCAGAAATGCATCTGAGTTGAGAAGGATAGATCAAGGAGAAATAAGTAGTGCTGAAGCTGAAGATTTTGCAGAACATTTGAAGAACATCCATGAGGAGGTGAGGAAGCATATTACCAAGATGAATGCATAGTATAAGGCTAAGGCAGATGAGGAAAGGAGGCATAAGGAATTTTAGGTTGGAGATGGAGTCATGGTTCATTTGTGGAAGGAAATATTTCCAGTTGGTACATATAACAAGATGAAAATGAAGAAGTTCGGGCCATGTAAGATACTGAAGAAGCATGATTCAGGAAATGCATATGAGGTCGAGTTGCCTACTGAGCTGAATATTTCACCAGTGTTTAACATTTTAGATCTGACAGAGTATCATGAGGGAGGTGTTGAAGATGAGATCACAACAGTACAATGGAGTATTCCAGCAACTAGTTCAGATACCAAAGAGATTGAGCATATACTAGATAGTCATGTTGGCAGAAGCACAAGGAATAGGACATATGAAGAATATCTGGTCAAGTGGAAAGGATGACCTGTTGAAGATTCATCATAGTTGACAAAGGAGGAGGTCAACCGCCTTGGTTTTCCTCTACACACCTCAGACATGACGGGGTCACTTCTCAAATTACCTTGGGTGTCTGATGCAGGGGCATTCTGGGTGTAAGAGCAATCTTGCATCACCCAAAAATATTTCTATTTTTGTATTCAATAAAGCCTATCTTGTGCAGAGCTGCTATTTATGGAAACTTGCTATATTTAGTAAGTTGGTCATATGATCTCGAAATGTTTTGATTTTGCATTTGGAGGTTCATCTTAGTCATATCAGCCTGCTAGTAAAGTTTCATGGCTAGATCAGGTCTAGTTTTGAAGATATTGAAGATTTTTGGTATTGGCAGTAGGGTACAGAAACTTTGAACTTAGTTTTGAAGGCTTTAGAGGCCTCGGATGAGGTCAAAAATTTGGGAGACAAGTACTTGTGCAAGTCAAGCCTGTAGAGCGCTTCGTGGCCTTTCTGAAATGGGGTTATAATAGTCCATCGGGTCAATTGGTGATGACTTATGGTCTCCGAAAGTCAGGTCACCTGAAGTGGCGGAAAATAATTTCCTTCAAAATTTTTGGTCGGGTTTCAAAAGTTATTATGAGCCGACTTTGATGTAATAAATTGAAAAATAAAATAATTCTAAGTTTGGTTGGCCCTAAGGGCTAAATTTCTAGAACCTTCTCGGGTGGTGGAAAATGCTTATATAAATTAGGCCCGTAGTGTTGTCTAGGGAAGTTCTGGGTAGTAGATCTGGGTATTGATTTGAGGCTTTGTCCTACATAATATTGTAATGGAATGCCCATGTGGCTTTGCATATTGTAATTCTAGAAGTTTGTAATTCCACATTTGTGGAGATAATAAGAAGCCAATTTTCTGTTCTTGCATATTGTTGTTATTTCTCTATTTCTGTTATGTGTTTTTGGTATTAAGGAGAGCACCCTTCATCAAAATTCTTGTTGTTTCTTTGTTTCTGTTATGTGGTATTAAGGAGGGGATCGCTCATCATTTCTACTTTCATATGAAGGGTTTAGATTTGTTTGTAAGTGAGATGAGAAAATCAAATTTGAATATTGACTCTTAGAGGTATAAAATACTCTATCCCTTTATAGGGTGGTATTAAAAATCCTTTCATGTAGCTTCATTTTTAGTAATAAAGATAATGGAAAAGATAGATAGGATTGCCAAATTTAAAGGGTTTGAATTTCACACGTGGATAATTAAAATACAATTTCTTCTGATTGAAAAAGATCTATGAGATATTGTTAGTGGAATTATTAGAATACCCCAAGATGCAGAGAAGAAACAAAGTGGATGGCTAAAGATTGTAGTGCCACAACACTGATTGATCTTGATTTACCAGATGCATATTTGCATCACATAAATTTATCAAAGACATAAAAATAAATATGTGAAACAAGCTTCTAGTGCCAAAATGTCCATAAAGTAGAAATTGTTTGCGTTGAAGATGAATGAGGGAGATAGTATTATTTTACATATAATTACATTTCACTCTATCCTTAATCAACATGTAGTTGTAAACTCCAAAGTTGCTGAGGATGATACCAAGGTGATCTTACTAAGTATTATGCCATCATGTCTTGATCCTATTATTTTTATATTGAACAAAATGAATCCTAGCTTAGAAACTATAATTTCTTCTCTAATTGATGAAAGAAGTAGAGATAATAAGAGTTATCAAAATATTGATGAATGTGCTTTGGTTGCTAAAAGAAATCTAACATTTCTACTAGAAGATAATTCAAATGTTAAATTATTGTCATAAAAATGGACATGTACAGGTGAATTGCATTCAACAGACAAAAGATCTCATTGATGGGAAGTTGAAGAAAAATATATATTTTACTAAAACTGAAGGTGAAACGCTCTTTTATGGATTTGCAGTACACACAAATGACTCATTTAATGATGAAAAACCATCTCACAATGGAAGGTTGATGAAAGATTTGTGCTTTAGAAAATAGGGACTTTATATGAGGATGGAAGAAATGAAGGAAGGAGATTTTCTACTATCCCAAGATAGCTTATTTCTTAAGGATGATTCATTTCATGAAAAGAAATCTATTGTGTCTGTGAAAATTCAGGGCTTGGAAAATTCATCCCTGAAGAGAAGAGTAGTCTTGACTTATTTGTGTCTGTAAAGAGAAAAGGAGGCTTAGTAACATGATTGTCCCTTCAAGAAGTGAGGAGGCACGATTTGAATATGATTTGTCAAGAACTTAAGGAGGCATTAAACACACTCAAAGGAGATGTGGACTCTCATAGTCCAAAGGTTCCTCATGTACAAGAATATCAGTGGTGATTGTTTCCACAACACTTGAGGAGGTGTTAGACACACTTGGAGAAAATGTGGAATTTTAAAGGAAAGGCATCCCATGTGCAGCACTGGAGGAGGCATTAGACACACTCAAAGGAGATGCAAAATTTTAGAGGAAATGCATCTCATTGTGCAAGGGAGGTGGAACACTCATGTTGTGCAAACAGTTTCAAGTTTTACAGTTAGGAGATCTACTGATGTAGATAGTTTTATGTTTCTTAAGAGAGTGTGGTCAGGAGATCCATTGATGTGGTCAGCTTAGTATTTATCAAGAGTAAGCAACGAGGAATTGTGAAGGTTCTTCACTAAAGTCTCTAGAGAGTTGGGTTTAAAACCCTTTCAACTTTCACTTTTGTTCAGATTAATGTAATAAGGGGGGGAATATTGGTGTTATTACAATCATAGGTTTAGATGTTATCATTAATAACTGTATGAACCATTTGTAACTACATGTACAACCTATTTAAAGGCATCATGTTTAATTGAATAAGGACAACAATTGCATTCCATTCTAATCTTATATCCTCTTCCTTAACCATAGTATCAAAATATTTAGAATAATGACAATTAGGATACTAGAATTCCTATTGTTTAGGTAAAAAATGCTTGCATTCCAGTGTGTAGACAATCGATTATGGAAACAATAAGCTCAACAGAGATTGAGATAACCATAATGGTAAGGACCCTCTTTGATCTACAAGGCTTAAGAGCTTGGTGTTTAATTTCTTTATTTCCTATTTTCATAACATAATGACATTATGATAAATTATTTTGTTTAAGAAGGACAACTTTAATTTTTTAAATTTTTTCTATATATAGAATTATATTTTTAGTTATAAATAACATACACTTGTATCTAATCCTATATACTATTTTATTTAGTTAAAAAAAATATTAAATCATATACATTCATTATTATAAAACCAATCTACATATATATTTGCATCTACCCTTTAGTTAATTACACATGCTATGTAAACATACGCTTATACCAGAATCTCTTAATCTATAAGATTTTCTTTTGTTTCCATCACGTAAAACTATTTAGATAATTGTTATATTGCTATCAAGATTCAAGTATGTCATTTTTTGACTAAAACTCATTGTCCCATGTTTCATGAGTAGTGGTTTACATTTAGCACTAACTGCATCTAGGTGATGCTCACAGAGGTGAAGCACCAAGATAATTGTGATTATTTTGATAATTACAACTTTATGATGCTTAACAAATGATAAAATTGATAATTGATGAATAAACTCAATAATCATATTTTATATTTTAAAATTATTGTCTTGAAAACAAGTTTAATCTCCTATGTTGTATAAAAGATTTAATTAAGTAGTTTTTCCCAATATTTATCAACCCATAATTGATTGTATATTTTTCAATAACCAATATTTTATGGGCATAAATATGAAAATAGGATGAACAATGACTACAATAAAGGGAAATTTACACCATTTTATTCGAATTGTCTTATTTGAAATCGGGGACGACTTAATAAGCTGAATAAATACTTTTAAAGAGACTGCATGTTCATGGGTTGATAGCACATTCAGGCGGAACACTAGAAAACCTTCCTGATTTATCCTTGCAGTAGTCATAGAACATATAATTTCTCTGAACCCATCGAAGTCTTTTGAGTTGGTTTTCACTTAGGCCTTGAAATTCTGGCTGCTGCCACCAATGCCCACTACATGACTGAGCAGATGATACACAGCCATCCACTTCGAAGGCTTGATAAGATGCAATGAATGGAGCTTTATTCCAATCTATTTTCACCTTTCCTCCATCTGTGGCCCAGTCCTCTCCATTCCAAAGGGTTGAGATGATTTTCATGGGTTGATTTTTCAAATATGGGACACCCACTCCTTCACTGTTCTTGAAAACCCTAATGGGTATTGAATCGACACTAAATCTGCTCACAGATCAGCATTAAAATATTACACACAAATGTTTTTAATTTCACAAATCTTTCATCCAAACACAGTGGATCAAAAGTTCGAGAAACTGTACACTTTTCTTAACATCAAATGAAATAGAAGAAAAATCTTAACCAACTATTGAATTATTTAGATTAATGGGACAGAAGACGGCTTACACTATTTTCTTCTGGTTCCTAAGAATTGAATAATTATGGAAATCTGCAGATGGGTCAAACTAGAGTTTTATCCTTTGCTCTCTGTTTCCAACCCCACCCGCAAAAACGTTGGTTTGTAGAATGTAATCCTTTCCTTGCAAGTTTCCCAGGAATTCAAAGTCCACTTCATCATGGGACGATGAGTCTGAAGACATCTGATGCAAAATACATGTACAAACATTTGACGATGAGATGCACTGAAAAAATATCTGTGAGTAAAAACTGGCGTATTTATAATTATATTGGGACTAGGTTAAAAGATAACAAAGAATTAAAAAAATGGGAAGCAATTTATAAGGTGGTGTATATTTCTTTTCCATTTTTATGTTTGGACTCCCAAATCAGTATGGCTGGGTTGTAGCTAATATACATAATATGCAGTTACTGTTCCTGCAGAGTTTCCAGGGACCAGCTTAATTTTCATGTTAAAGCTCCCAAACAAGTATTTTTTTTTCGAGGCGAAACCAGAACCTGAAACAAGCATTGAAAAACAATATTGTTATCATTTTACTCATGAAAAAAATTGACCAATACAATATACAGTATGCTTTGTTGATATATACACCTGAAACTCTGTCCATAAGGAGCTGTGTTGTCTGTCCATCGTTCGACAATTTGACATGGTCACCACCCCACGAAATTGCATAGTTTTCATTGAATGTAGACGATTCTCCCTTTGAGAAATGCATGAACAGAAGCAAGAATGAAGAGATATAACCTGCCATTATCCCTCTTTCTAAACTTAGAAACTTCAGGAAATTCTTCATTGCCTGCTATTACTTGACATACGATGCCCAACAGTTTCTGACTGAGTACCCAAATGCTTCTCTCATATATTTACACCTATTTAAGATACCAAATTATTGATGAAGTTTGTACAAATGAAGAGTGATAACTTAAAGAGAACAATCCAAAGCAGATGGAATCTGTGCAATGAGTCATCATCTTCTCCATGCTGGAATCTTTTCCGCGTTGATATTATCCACACGGCATCAATACCTACAACGTATATATTTGTTCAAGTAGGTTAAGATATTCTTCTGGTGGTTGTTGGTCGTTTTCTTGAGTATGGACTCTTGGAAAATACTGTAGTGGAGAATATAGGTTCCCAAAGGTTTATGGGGTCAGTAAACCCACTTGCCAGCTATGTAAGTATAGAATAATTTCCCGTTCTTTTTAAGCTTGCTTAAATTTTTGAATTATGTATAAAATATTGAAAGGTTCCCTTCCACTAATTTTGTGCAGAACTCAAACCTAACATCATTTTTAAAAGCTCGAAACAAGTAACAAAATTAAAATATAATTTCAAAGGAACAAAAAGTTTGATGTGTAGAATCTGAATGTCTTAAAATGTAATTTGAAAAGAACAAAATGATTGATATATAGAATCTGGATGTAAAAATAAATGATAGTGTCGTCAAATGAGCGTAGCTTGTTGTTTGATATTCATAAGGATTCCAGGAAGGATTAATTAGTGTTGTATTCTTCTCAATTTCTCTCAATTCTTCAAAGCCGTGTTGAACTTCTTACCATCTAGAGCTTCAAGATCTTCAGTTTAGGCCACCAATTCTTTTTTGCGTGGAGAATTCTGTAACCACTTACAGAAGATACTTACGTGATTTTGTTTTTGTTTTGAGCAAATTGTATTTGTGTGAACAACTTAATAATAAGTTGGAGAAGACTGATGTGAAGTCTGCAATAATAAACAGCTTTTTCTTGTCTCATTGGGTGGGTGTCATATGATTTTAGAAGAAACACAATCTACGAAGTGAGAAAGAATCGTTATAAGTCCTTCCAATTCCCAATAATCTGATAGTTCCTCGGTATGTTTGGGGAGGGCAATTCTATTTAACATAATACTATGAAATTAATGAGCACTGGAAATCATGAATGCGTGAACCGACATTTTTTATAAGATCAATTATAGATAGTTCGAAACTCTAATCCAAAATCACCATCACGATTGAATTGAGATTCAGTTGTACGGTCAGTTGAAACTGAAGAGGATGATAGATGGGCTTAGGCAGGCCTGGATTTTCAGGTTAATTATTCTTGTGAATTTTCATTTTAAGTTTATATATTTTTTTTTAAAAGAAAGAAAAGGTTAGCAATAAATAATATGTACTAAGAATGTGAACAAGGAGGATGCATAAGTCTACAAGGCCTATTATTCATCCTTAAATTCTTGAAAGAGTTACCTATCATTATATAGTCAATAGTGGATTTCCCTCTACTATCTCCCTTTTACACATCTTCAATGGTAATGCACTCCTAAACTTCAATACGTGTATGTTCTTTTTTCACCTAAATAAAATGGTATTTCTTGTATCTTAGAAAACTATGAGTAATATTACCTTGTTTAGAAAAGTAATGTCAAACAAAAAAAGAGCCTTGAAATTTAATCTGTTGTAATCACCATATTTAGAAGAGTGGGCAATATAAGTTCCAAGAACCTTTCTTCTCCGTAATCACATCAAATAGAAAATGCTTGTTATACTATCTGACTAAATTAGCACCAATGTGCTATCAAAAGATTTCTTCTATAAGTGTAAAAACTTCCTCGTCCTATAGTCTTCTAGTTGAAGGCCTAACGATATAACCTACACAAGTTTATAGGTGTAAAAAGGGATAATCTAAACTAGTACTCTAAGCTAGGATCAAACCCTCTTTCACTAAACATTGAAATATGAAGCACAAAAGGGGAATGTATGCCTAACTTGTTCTTACTTCAAGAGAGTAAATAAATTTCTTTTTCTTCTTTGGTTTCTTTTTTTTTGTCACAAAAAGATCTTTTAAGATGTGAAATGAAAGTTAACTAGATCCTAAGGCATGTAAATTAAAACATGTAGCTAAGAAAATAAGTTGATAACAATAAATTACCAAATAATATTTCTAAAACGGATACATAGAGATGCACATGATTGCAAGTTGATCCGACTGGCACAATACCATCAATACATGCCCTAGTCATATCAAACTCCAACCTAAGCACATAGATTGGATCTAAAATCAGAAGAATTTGAATTTCCTTCCTTATCAACTATTGTGCTAGGCATCCTAGTCTAGGAGGAGCACAATGCTAGCTTGACACATGTCCTTGGGACACTAGCGTCAACCTACATCATCTTAGCGATGAAATCTTTTGAAATATTTAGTAGGATGACCCTATACACTAAAAAATATGCAATATTCACTAGTAAGATGTTCCTAAACTTGTACACAACATAAGGAAGAGGTGTTAGGCTATATATGGTTTTTCCTTAGTCAAGGTCCTTTTTTGGTGACCTCCACCTCTGTGAATAGCCAAGTATAAATCTAAAAACAATTATCTTTCCTCTGAATCTTAAGTGTGTCTAAGATTGTGACATGCTAAAGAACATAAAAATAAAGAAGAGTCCTACTCAAGTGTGTTAGAGTGAACCCTAGATGAGATCGACAAAGATGATACAAACATTAACTCAAGAATGTCATATGAATCACTTAGATCTAGAATGAAACTCAAATCTAACACTTACTAATGGAACATAAGAATGACATGAAATCATAGGCAATCCCTTAAGGAAAGGTACAAGCCAATCATTAGTCAATGATTCCCTATCATCCTCCAACATCCCTTGAACCCTCCATGATGAAAAATGCTTTTTGAATACTTGATAAATTGATCTAAATTCGTAGATATATAGATTACTTATTGTAGGGCTTCTAGTCTTCATGTAGCATGCACTTGAGTTGCATAAATCAATAGTTCATGTAAAATAAGTAAATATAACAATAATTTAAATGATATTTTAACTTAAATTAATTAAAAGGCAGCCTACAATGTTCATACTCCCATGCCAAGGCTAGATCTAGAGCAATATAAAGTCCTAGAACTTATCCTCTTAAAATTTGAGCCAAATGAAAGGTCGTTGAATGTTGTTATTTATATTAAAATAGCTCATGGTAATTGAGGCATAATATGATCATGTTGTTAGATCTAAAACTAATACTAGTGTTGAAGAAATCAAAATGAGGCTTCAGTTGGATTGAAATTTAAAATAGGATAGGACCCAATTTGATTTTAAGGATTAAAATATAATAAAGGGCATCATAAACTAGTAGGGATCATGTTCTTGAATGAATTGTTAATTAAGCTAAAAATAGTCCTAAATAATGTATAGAGGAATAAGAATGGTAAAATGAGTGTTAGGAGAGTATGAAATCAAACTCACCTATTTAGAGAGTATAATTTACGACACTAAATTTATCCCCTAGTTTAACAGTTATATGACACTTCATGCATATACAAGATAAAGTACAAGGGAGTAAACATTGATTAAAAGGATATTCTAAAATTCATTGAACAAAGACCCTCGTATAGAAAGTACCCATAATATAATGTTAGAAACAAGATTCTACAAAGCCACTTTTTTAGTATAAATTCAAATCCCCCATAATGTTCATTAAGAGTGATGAAATTTGAGGGAAGCTACATGCCCCCTATTTTTGTTTGATAATTTAGCTGGGATAAATAGGGTGTTATCTTTACCATATTGAATGGTGAAAACAAGTGATGATAAAATAACTATGGTAGGGTCATTTATCAAAATGATTCCATGCCAAAGAATGTCTAGTAAGGAGGTGAGTTGAATCATACATTTCTAATGCAACAAAAAGCATTTAAATTAGAATTCTCTAGCTCATGTTATTATAAATATATTAAATTATCCTAAGCAAGGGTTTAAAGAGAAATTTCCTTTATAAGGGGTTTGGTAAATTATTCACCTTGTCTTATCACATTTTCCTCTACTCCATAGGGGTCAACATCATATAAGATGCCACAGAACTAAGATACATAACCCATCAAGATGGAGGTTCTATGGCTATCTTTCATAGACAGTCACTAGAATGATGAGGTGGACCATCTTGACTATTCTTAATTGGTTATTTTTGTGATTTTTGTTCAATTTTCTTTACACTAGACTAGGTCAATATATGGATCATTGTGTTTGGGTGCCATGCCTTAAGAGATTGTGGTTCCAAATGAGTTCTAGGTCCCAAATGGGTACTATTGTCCCAAATGCAACCATTGTGTGGATCCTTTTAACAAATTCCATTGTGTGGATCCTTAATCATTGTAAACTATAAAATCTTTTTTCTATTTAGGGAGTTGGTCAAGACATTTATGTGCTTGGTTTATGTTCCCATATTTTGTTCCATTTATTTTATTTCCCTATAGGAAGTAAAGGAGATGTTGGCAAAGGTTGTGAATATGATCTTGCATCTGCTGCCATGGTTTCCCTAAAATGAAAACCCTAGAGTTTCCTTTCTACTGATAAGAATTAGGGTAGAGATCTGTGTTCACTCAATGGCTAATTGGGATACCTTAAATATGTCAATGAGACACTAAGAAAGCCATAAAAAATATTCACACTTGTTGACTTGGCATCCACAAATTTTTGGAGCTCGGTAGCTCGTTGGGGATATATCATACCTCTAGTGAGAAGATGAGTAAAATTTAAATAATTAAAGACATTCCTTGTGAAATAAAATAGGCCCCCACATGAAACATTGGCAAAACATGTGTAAATGTGCACTAGAAAAATACTTTAAAACATTTAAATAAACTTCTATTTGTTTTTTCTATCTCCTTCATTTGCATTCTAGTAAGCTCGTTCAAGAATCACCTTAATTTCATTGGTGTGCCAATGGGTATTTCAAATGTCACATGAACTATATTATCTAGAACACGTTATAATATGCTTTTTTACCATTTAAAGCCTTTAAAGAAATTCCAAAGGTCTTTAAAACTTCTCCAAAATAAATAATTAAATCATTCCTTTTCAATAATCTAAATAATATCACCCCTCAAAGAAAGGAAATCAATTAATAGAATTTTTAAAAAATGAAGTACATTACCCATGCTTACATGCCAAATAATCATCAAACACATTATTATTTAAATTGAAATGATTTAAACAATAAAACTTTAGAATTAAAATCAGTAGTGCCTCTAGATTGGCATG